>JAOVVB010242153.1:0-21830 GCA_028570985.1 Heterobranchus longifilis | reverse complement strand
TTTCTGTCAGAGCTGCATAATCTAAGAGTTGAAAATATTCTAGATTAATTTGAGAGTATGAAGGCACAGGTGACATCACCATGTTTCCTGAGGTGGAGCTACATACTGTTTGTCTTATCTTCTGAATTTTATCAGTGAAAAAAGCTGCAAAGTCATTGCATGACTTGTTGGACAGCAGTTCAGGAGGGACTGATGGTGAGGGGTTTGTCAGTCTATCGACAACACTAAATAAGGTGCGGGCATTGTTGTTGTTTTTGTTGATAATCTCAGAGAAAAAGGACTGCCTTGCCCTTTTCAATTCTACTGCAAGAAGCTGAGTGTGGCTGAAGGCCAGGCTTCAACATCTTTGCACATCCCTGCCTAGCTTTCATTTTAAAGTTTTTTTAACAGTATTAACTGTTTAATACTGTTTTAATAGTAACTGTTTTTTCTAGTCTATAGCCTATTTATGTTTCTTGTCTGTACACCAAAAGACCAACGCAAATTCCTTGTATGCGAGAACCTACTTGGCAATAAACCGGATTCTGATGCACACTGTTCATTCAACCAACCTCTGTAAATTCTGCATATAGCTGCACTTTCAACAGTACGAATAATTAATTTCAAAGGGTTTATTTAGAAGAATACTGACAAAAAATGCAAACTGGGGTTTGTACAAAGCAAATTAATCACAGGACATGACACACTTGCAACACAAAGTAGGCTATACATTTCAAGAATAGTAGATAAAAAAGCACCATTTTTCAAAACTAGATTACAAAATGCAAAACTTTTTTTTTTTAATTTGGCATATCAAGTATAATGATAATTCAGAAAAAAACTTCATGAGTTTATTAAAATTTCTTATTGTTATTTTTTTTTTTAATGTTTCTCATTTCCTTCAAGAACACAGATATCTGATGTAAGGCACGTGGTTCAAAGCATTGGACGCTAAAGAAAGACGATTTTAAAAAGCTTGATACTCTGGCAGTTTAAGCGACATCTCTTTGGCACAGCTGCATGATTTGTGAGAGACAAAAAACTCTATCACGTAAATGAGCATGACAATGTTAACTTGACAACACTATGTACAAAATGTATGTAAAAATGTTATAAATATGTCTAAAAACCACAGACACTATGTACATCTTTGTACTGAAGCAAGGCAGGATTTACTCGTCTTTGTTATCACACGTGATGGATTTGTGGAAGTTGGGTGCCAGCATGCAACAAAAGTCAATATGTCGCCAACACATTTATAAACACATTTTTAAGGCAATCTCTCACCACGGGAAAGGTGTAGTGACACTCAACCTATGTTAGAAAGAAAACAGGTGTGATATTTCTCAGCACGTGATGGGAACATACTGAAATAGTCAAAAAGATCCCCAGCAGTGATAAATGTCTCCGTTCTGTGTTTACAATAATTAGTGACACATGCACTTTTGTTGTATTGTTGGGATGTCAGTCTATGGTCTGTGGGCAGTAGGCACAGTGCGATGTTGTTGTAAGGGGTCTCCTTACTACCCCTCCTCTTTCCTCCTCTGCTCCTTCTCTCATTCTTTCTTCCTCAGGACGATATAAATGAGGCCGCTGATGAGACAGAGAGGGAAAGCCACCCAGGCCAGTACGTAGGCGTAGCCGAACTGTGTGCCGGATCCGTCATCCGGACTCATCACGGTGTAGATGATCGCCGCGCACATCACGAACACACCTACGGGAGAGACGAGAAAGAGGGGTGAGGAGGATCTGAATGCAGATGATCTCACGACTCCGCCCGCGTCTGCTCAGGGTGTGACCCACTGATGAAGTCATACTCACTCGCCAAGATCTGGAAGATGGCGGTGAAGAAGAAACGTCCGCCCTTGACCAGTTTGAACAGCTGGAACAGGAATGCAATGAGGGAGAAGAAGCAGAAGAGCACGGATAGGATCATGAGGGCTTGCACCGCCTGGATCCAGTCTAGAAGACACACGGGGAGCATGGGTTTAAAACACATTCAGAACTTTCCCATAGGCACAATACATTTGTTTGTTTTTTTCCACAGAATGGTGACAAACCTTCACTGCTGGCTGGCTTACAGTGGTAGCCTCCATGACTTATCATGCAGCTGTACCATAGATCTGTGCTCCTATCCCCACCTACAGTCCAGGCCTGGTAAACACAACAACACAGAAACATTTAAATATGCCGCAGCATAGCCTAGGGCTACAATATCCAACACCAATAACAGTTCAGTATCATTACAATAAAGCAGCTATCTTATTCACATCATGCCCCAGTTCCATTCTGCTTTTGTTTTGTTTTTTTACAATTTAAAAATTGAATAAGAGGACTACTTACACTGGCTGCTGTCGACACAATGAGGAGAATGAGAATGATTAAGTGCACAATAAGCACTCCGAGCAGGATGAGCAGCATTTTTCAAGTAGATCTAAAGGAAGACAAAATAAGTCAATCCACATGAGTTTACCATCCCTCCAAAAAAAAAAAAAAAAAAAAACACTGGGCGTGCAGTTCCATATCAGCTCATCTCGACGCCAGATGGCGCTATTTCCTCACTTCTGCACCAACCGCAATGTTTACCTCAATGTGAAAGTATCCCCTTACACCCAAACGTAGAAAGAAAAGAAGGAACTATAATTTCTTCCTGATGGGACTAAAAAAAATGCAATGTTTTGAGAGTTTAAAGTCAGGCCGCAGTAATGAAACAGAATCCGTTCTCAAGTTAATTTCACGACATTGAACATTTGATCAATTTTTACAAGTCCAAATGGTTTAACAACAACTCGTTAATTTAAGCAGTGCGTGTTTGCATAATGAGTGGAAAGAGCGGAAGAGAAAAGCTCGGCGAAAAAGGAGTTCGATATGAGTAAAGGAAGGGTGATTCAATCACGACTAATCAATGCATGCTGCTGGAAAACAAACTCAAGCCATCTGCAGGAGAAACATTCCAGCGTAGTGCCGCCATGCGCGGGACTCAAACTTTACGCAATTATGAGTGCGTTATTTATAAATCTACAATGGTGATACGAGCGAGTAAGTCAGATAAACCCGCCACATATGAGACATATTTGCATTTTCGCGACATATAAGCAAATCCAAAGTCGATATAAAGTCCAGGGGTGACGTCCTTTTGTATGAGTGAAAAAAAAAACAGAAGCCAATGAAAAAAAAAAAAAATCAGCTCACTGACTAAAACAAAAAGGAACTCCGAGACATTTACTCCAACTTACAAAGAGGAAAAGCAAGTTTCCGTGGAAAAAAAGGGAGTATTGAAGTGAAGAGTTGGGGAAAGTATCAGCGAGCTTCTCCTTCTCTCGACTTCTTTCTCTGTAGCTACTATTCCAGATGTGGCTCACACACCCCAGTCAGACTCTTTCTCCGCCTGAGAAACACCGCCCTGCAGGCCCTGCACGTCACCAGAGGCCCGTCCTAAAACTTTTTTTTTTTCTTCTTCTCTTCTTCCCGTGGTAGCCTATCATCTGGATTGTTCTAAAATCCACAGGATTGTATGGAGAATCCTAAGCTATTATTGTACTAACCGCAAAGCCTTAAAAATGTCAGTGTGACTGTCTCTGCATGTATGCCCTAAAAACATCCATTATTTCACTCCTAGTAATAAAACATCATTATGACATAATCAGTCAAATTCCAATGAGGGCATGATGTGTATTGGGGAGTGTTTAGTTAGGCTACATACAACTAAATTACTGTAACTGAATTACATAATAAATGTTTACAGTTACTGAGAAAATATGTAGGCTAATTAACATTACATTTACTAATCAAGATGCTGGTGATTACAAAAAGGTTACATCCAAATATATTATATTAGGTAAAAAAGCTTAGAATATAACATTAATTTTGTTGCTTTGTTGCTTTCTCTGTGCAGGAATGTCTTCTTTTGGCATATTTCTGGACACCTACACTACAGCACACACTGTCTGCTTTAAATGTAGGACTTTTGCTTTATTGTCCAGATTAAAATATTTGTTAGAAAAGTAATCAAATGTAATAAGTTACATTAGTTTGATTAAGTAATTAAAATAGTTACATTGGTACATTTTAACAGGGTAACTAGTAATCTGTAACCTACATTTCAAAGGTAACCTTTCCAACACTGGTCATATGATGATTTATGTGTTATCAGTGCATTTTATAGCAGTGATATTTCCCTATAAATGTTCACTGTTCACATACTGCACCATACATCTGTTTGTTTTTTTCTTTCTTTACAGGCCACACCTGAAATCCTAACAATCTAATTATCTGTCGGGACAGTCAGGATGATTCTTGACGACCGCGTTCCAGATGGTTGATGGTGGCCGGACAGCGCTGTGGCCCCCACTGACTGACTGAACTCAAATGTGCACACCGAGCTTCATAAACCACACATGTCCAGCAGTGCTCTGTCCAGATGGTGTGTGTGTGTGTGATGTGTGTGTGTGTGTGTGTTTCAGACTAGCCCTCTGGAGGCCCCGTGGTATGCCCAGAATGCCTATGTGTGTGAAGCAGGCCTCCTGTTTACTCCTGCGTCTGCAGAGAGAAGGCAGGGTTTGTCCCGTGCCAAAGGGAGTTAACACGGTGCAATGTTTCGGTCATGCTAAATTGATGGAACGGCTTGGATCTCCACGCGCGCATGATTCAAGGATGAGTGACAAAGATTGACCCCGCCGCAGCCCGCCGTGGTTCTGCATCCTTCATTACACTGTGGTCTCAGGACATTTCCTCACAAGCGACAAAGTTGTAACCAGAATGCAAATGACTAACGGTGACAAAAGCAACACATTTGTTGCTGTTTTGAAACCACCCCAGCCCAAACGTGATTGTGATCAGCTGCTGTAGTCAGGGAGCACAGCCCGTGCCTCTCTTTCTCCTCTCCCTTGCAGTTCTTGGCTCATCAGGTGGATTCCTGTGGTCCGTGTTTGTAAACACGCGAGGGGAGGAACTGTAAGCTGCTGCCCGTGCAGGCTCGCTGTGGGAGTGCAGCGCTGTGAGCCCCTGGCAGCGCTGGAGGGGGGCAGAGAGAGAGCTCTTTGACGATCAGCTGGACGTGAAGCTGTTTATGAAGATGTAATTGGTGCAGTGGTCAGGTGGAAGGCAGCGCCAGCACCAGCCGCGGGGTGAGAAGTTGCCCAGCTGGAGCAGGTGTGTGAGTGGTCCAACACTCACACACAATCCTGCACTGTTACACACAAAGAAGAAGAAGAAGACATACATTATTAATACCTGAGGGGAAATTCAACTGTTTCACTCTGTTATTATACCAGGGTTCCTACACATTTTCAATTTCAAATTTCCAGGCTTTTTCAGACACAAATTTTCCAGACTTCTCTGTAGATTATGTAGAAGACAACTGTGCTTTTGTTCTTACATATGGCCGCCTCCTCCATGTTTTTCCTCTAAATATTAGTTTTTTTTGTGAAAATAGCCAGACTTTTGATTCTTTGTGTGAAAATATTTCAACTTTTTCTCTAAATATTCTAACTTTTGTGAACATATTCTGACTTTTCTCTAAATATTCCTTTTTTGTGAAAATATTCCGACTTTTTCTCTAAATATGTTTTGTGTGAAAATATTCTGACTTTTTGTCTAAATATTCTAACTTTTTGCTCCATGAAAAACAATCTACTTGTATAATTTTTTAGAAATTCAGAATTTTATATTTTAGAAAACAGAATAGGCACAATAGTCTGGAAACACAAATATTTTTCCATACTCTCTTTTGTTTTTTTCCAAACGTATCCAGACCTGGAAAATACTAAAATCAAATTTCATACTTATCCAAACTTTTTCATACTGTGTAGGAACCCTGTTATACACATTACACACACATGCCTGAAATACACACATGCAAACAGGAACTGTACACATGCAACACACACAATCAAGCATGTCCAAAGTCTGGCCAATTGTGGCCCATGGGCCAATTTTAAAGGGCCCGGGTTAATCTGGCCCTCATTCAAAAAAGTTGGAACACCCCTGCATTAAGTGGAGAGTTGTTAGAGCGAGGGGGGTTTGACACCTTGCTCAAAGGCACCTCGGCAGTGCCCAGCAGGTGAACTGTCACCTCTCCAGCTACCAGTCCACACTACTCCCCCACAGACTGAGCTACTGCCACCCCAAAGTGGACATATACAGAGCAGAATTGTAAAAGGACAGGATCAAATCTGTCAAATGTAGAAATTCATTTAAAGAATAACAATGAAGATAACTTAAAATGTTAAAGCTACTCTGCTGCTGTCGATGGGAGCTCTCATAATGCAGCATATGTGATGCATTCCACAGTAAATGAAGTTTCACTGCAGTGAGCAACAAAGTGCCCCACCCTTTCTTTACTGGAGATTTTTTTAATAAACTGTGAGATTGCACTCATCATATCCTTGTACAGTGGTTGGATATTTAATAATATTCTAAAAACATGCACATATCGCCTTTATAATGAATCTTTCATACTGTTATTGCTTGAAGTTTTGTGATAATTATTTCAGTATGAAACCGCCCAGTTATTGTGAGGACACTAAAAGCTGCATTGTTATGCTTTCTCTCACTTTACCCTGCGTGCTTATTAGTGACAATTCCCTTGGCCTGATTTCTTTGTGCTCTCAGTGATAGCTCAACCATAACCCTGGAGAGTTATGATATTTCTTACATGGCTGATAGCACTGGAAACCATCCAAAACCATTTACCCCCCCCCCCCCCAAACCCATACACAGTTCCTCTGCTTTTCTTCTTCTTTTGAAAGTGTGGGATTACAAAGCAAACAGGCAGGAGCAGCTCACCACCAGTAACTAAAGTCGCGGCCATTGTGGCGAAGCTGCAGTTGAAACTTAAAACCGACACACCCCGTTTCATTGAGGGATTCGCCAGGTGAGCTATTCAGGAAAGTTGGTTATTTAGAGAACAAAAAAAGGTTTGTGGATATAAACTGTGGAGTATTTTCAGTTTCCCTAAATGGAGCTCACAGGTCTGTGCAAAAGAGTTACAGTGCTGTTTAAGCAGTACCTCAAGCAAAACAGCTGACCCAAAACAAAACCACAGAGGCGTCATAATGATTTTTATTTTTGACCTCCCCTCAACTAAAGGACAATAACTAAGAGTAAAAACAAAAAGACTAAACTACAAAAAAAAAAAATCATCACAACAGCACGCTCACAAAATGAGCAGTAAAAAAAAAAAAGTTTATGAAAATACAATTTGTAATTCTATGAAACATTGGGCTTTATTGGGAAAAAAAAGTTTTTTAGGAACTCATACCAACCCTCAAGATTAGATCTACAGTGTGGATTACTCTAGTTGACCATGAATCCTCTATTCCTACAATAATATGTGGATTTTGTTATTGGCTTGTTAAAATGTTTATCAGAATCTATTATTACATCAATATTGGATTGGACTTCAGTCTTAAAGGCTGAGAATCAAGATGAAAGTTAACTTTCAGTTTTCTTTTTCGGCATCAATGTAAATTACGTCACAAAAGTCAAGTCAAGACGTGTGTTACAGTCGAGGCGTATTACTGGAATGGTCCGCTGTTCTGTGACAGAATGAGTCAGCCTCAGTTTAAGCCCAGCCCTGTACAGGCCTACAGAGCTGGGCTGCAGGAGGGGCCAAATTACTCTTTTGGACTGCTCCAGCTCCAATAGCAAACACTGAGGGAGGGTGAGACAATTAGGGATTAGGTTTTGGTTTTGGACACGGCCCTGGCTTGGCTGCTTTGGAGGACGTCTTAGTGGGACAGCTGGACAGGCTATTTTACTTGTGGGAATATGAAGGAATGGTGGAACGCCTCAGTGCTCCTTCACCTATGGAAGCCACTGCCAAAACAAGAGGAAATACTAAAGCTCTGAGGTCAGTCTGGTCAAATGTCATCAGGAGTAGCTGACAACGCCTGTCCATAAAAGAAAATCTTTAGGATATCTCACTGGACATCTCTGAATCACCACATCTGGAAAGCGTTGGGATCTACTCTGCACACAAGCTGCTCACAAAATTTTATGCCTTTGTTATAGCTTGTGTTAGTTTGACCTGTTGGTGTTGTGGCCTGGTTTAATCAAAATGCAGTCAAATGCTCAGTTCACTTTGAAACCATAGACAGCGACATTCCTCTCACAGAGGTATTCTCTGCTTTCCAGGATGTGTACGTCTCTCTCCTTGTGTTGCCTGATCCTCAGGGCTGAGCTGGCCTCTGTGTTGCTGCTCTTCGTGTTTGTGTTTCGCCACTTAGTGACTATCAGATAACATCCCACAGACCACGCAGGAGGAGCCCTCCAGACCCAGATCTACGTTAAAGGATTGCACACTTAGCAAGGCCGTGTTAAAACTGTTCACACAGTGACACTGATACTACACTGCATGTTTACACGGGCCGTTAAACATGTACAAAATGCACTCACAAAAAGACAAGATTCTTTCACTGGCTTCAAATATGACCAGGCTTCAAACGGTAGTCTCACATTGCCAGACCTATCTGCACAGAGCTGTTAGCACTGGAGTATGGTCTGGCTGCATGGAGTTTTCATTCTGGGATATGGGGAAAAAAAGCTCTGCCTTGTTTGTATTTCTTTAAACGAATCACAATCATCTTGGGTGGCACTAACCCTCGGATGCAGCAACGATGCCTTCCATCTACATTGTACTGGACTTCATGAAAATGTATCTTATGAGTACAAAATGTTTTGTGCAAAAAAACATTTTGTCAATAAAAGTCTTTAAAAAATTAGACAACGGAGATAGTGGAAGGGGCTAGACAACATCTGGTGCGTGAGAGAGTGCCCAGTACTGTATATCCAGTAAGCCAGACTACTCAGACTGTAACTGCACAATGGGCCTCATGCAGCAACATTCTCTTAAATTTCTCTAAAATTTCTCTTAATTTTCTGTTAAGAGAAAAAAAATAACAGAAGTCAACTCGAGATGCACCAAATGCTCTTAACCACCTAAAATCTGCTCTTACCCAGATGTGCTGAATGGTGAATCCCACTAGATCATAATTGTTTATTAGCAGAGGTAATACCCATTAAACACTATATAAGAGCATGTGTCTGACACATGCCCAAGAATTGGAGAGATGCCACCAAAAAGGCTGTAAGAAGAACTTCAGCAGTAGTGAAATTGATATATTGTTAAATAGACTTAAAGTAAACAAGATTTTCCAGTGGGTCAGTACTAGCGTTATGGGAAAATCTAAAACATACACAAACACATTTATAAAACATATAATAATCTAATACATAAATATAATAATCTAAATTGGATTACATGATATTCATGTTTTTTTTTATGTTCCTCAAATTTAAAACGTGTTTCCTTGCATTGAACTAACAGTTTTTGATCTGTGAATATGAGATGTTTTTTTCTTATCTTGGTAAGAGTGCTCTCGGCCACTCGTTAAATTACAGGAGGTAGAGGTGTACAAGAGGAAAAGTGTATATTGCTTCCTGCATGAGGCCCACTGTCTGCAGCTGTTCTGTGAGTGGTTCTACAATCAAAAATCTCTCTGCTGTGTGTGAAAGCAACATACTATGCAGGTATGTGTGCAAGTGTAAAGCAGGATCACATTAGAGCATCTGTGCCGTCGTGCATGCCCCGTCTCACCTCTCCCATTTTTAACTCTGAAGCTCCAAAATGGACCGTGACCAAGCTCCCAAGATCTCCATTGGTTCGGGGCTAAATCAGATAAAGCGGGCCAAGATGTTATAGAGGGGAGAGGGCTTTGTTTCTTTCCCTTTAGAAATGGGCCTGTCCCTCCTTGTGAAGGAACAACAACCAAATAAATCAGAGACATACGGCATGACGAACTCCATATTGTGGCACCCTAGTGATCCTAAACATGTGCTAATCATTAGCCCCTGGCTTCCTGTTGGAGTCGATGTCATCAGCACACACATCCCAACAGGCAAGACCAGCACACAAACTGTTGCTTCGAATCAGAGTGATACTGGCCTCAGGGGTTTGGAATGAAGCAATAAAAGCTATGAAAGAATTCAATTTGAATCGCCTAGCTCTCATTTCTACACAGTTCGCACTGCTCTGTTATCTACGGATAAATATCTAAGCTGCAACAGACACACTCCATTATAGTTATTTTTAATTCCAATCAAATATGTCTCAATAAACACTCACATAATGGTCACATGATTCATTTGCTGATCTGCAGCTAAAAGCCCCTTGAACTCCCAGAGAAGACAGTTATTCTTGTTATCAGTGGTTCTCATTCCTGCTGCTGTGCTATCTTTTCCATGCAGTGTGTCTGTGCTCCTTTGACAGCTAACAGTGCAGCACTTCCTTTACAGGCTGCCAATTCTAACTTTACGTAAAGAAAGGTATGTGCCAGCAAATATTTTCTTTCCTAAAGTGTTGCCAGTACTTTGTAGCTTTTGTAAATCTGGTATACCATGGAGAATAAGGAGCTGACTCTAACTGCCTATTAAGTGTATTATCTGAGGCGTTTATTTGTTGTAGCTTTGTAGAAGTGATATACAAAGCTGCTTCTGGGGTCAAAGGCTGTGATAGGCCAATGTAAACACCTAGCATTGAGCTCATTTACTCTCAGGCAAGATGTGTTCACATGATTAACACAGTGAGTGCAGCTCCTCACCCTGAGGTCATCAGGAGTGTAAGGCACTGACTATTCTTAAGTCTGTGTAAAACAGCTGAGGGATGAGTCAAAAGATTTTTAGCAAAGCCAGCAGGGTTGTCATGTGTGAAAGAAAGGAGGCAAAATAATAAACATGAATAAAGGGACAGTTCATATTTTTTCCTCTTACCTGTACTGCTATTTATCAGATTGTTTTGGTGTGAGTTGCAGAGTGTTATTGATGTTATATGTTGTATGATATCGGCCTTAGAGATGTCTGCCTTCTTTCCAATATAATGGAATTAGATGGCATTCGGCTTCTGGTGCTCAAAGCACCAAAAAATACATTTGAGACCCTCAACGGCAATTACAGTTTCATGTAGGAACTATTTTCTATACCGAACTACACCATACGAACCATATCACGGCGCAGAAGGAAGCATGCGTCTACTCACGGACGGCTGATGCTCGTGACAGCGCAAGATGTAAACATAAATGGTGTCCTCCTTGGCTGAGCTGTAACATTAGCAAGCTAATAGTTTTATACAGCTAGCTAGGGATGCACCGATACCACAAGGTACTTACATTTGGGTACTTGCTGATACTGAGTACTGATATGAGTATTAAGGTTGGGCACTGTTCAGGGGTTTTTTTTCTCTATACCGGTGCCAAAACGATACTTTAAAAATGGTACCGGTGCCTGAAAAAAATCTTTAAAAAGATACATGGCTACATGGTATCAAGTGTGATATAACTGCCATATTATGTACCACATTAAGGCCACATGGTCAAATTTAAGTAATTTAGTCTATTTAAAATTTAATAACAATACATTTCACCATTCAATTGGGAACAAACTAATGGCAAAAGGGTACTGTGGGTACCTGAATGCACCATGAATTAACAGGGGGCATCTGAACGCACCATTAAGTCCCATCAGTGATCAGTGCCCGCACAGGTTGGTTGTTTGTTTACATACTGTAACTCACGATGAAGGCAAATGTTACCACACCGGTGACTTCAGGAAAGCAGCAGGATTTACCAGTTCTGTTGTTTCTCCCACATCTCCAACTCCAGCAGTGGCCATGGTGTTTGTTCAGTTGTGCATGACAGCTGCGGGCTAACTACCAGTAAGCTAATGTCCGCTGTGTCTTTACATGCATATTGTTGCATGTCCCGCTGTTGTATCCCTTTTGAGTGAAATACAGCCACTTCAGACCATATAGCTCTAATGTTGCCTGATGCCAAGTACCCAGCCTTGGTTTGCAGTCTGCTCTACTTTTGTTATAGTTAATCTTAAAATATCTCCACACTGCTGACATTTCTGCTCCTCCGCCTACCTGCTGAACTGACGAGAGGTGAACGCCAGGTTGTCGTAAAGTGGTATCGGGTGCAGTAGTATCAGAGTAGTTTTATGAGTACATAAGCACAGTATTGGACCAGATACCGATACTGGTATTGGTGTATCCCTACTGCTCACCTGAGCTAGCTAACGTTATAGCTCAGCTGAGGAGGGGGATACTATATTGGAGAGAAGGCAGACATCTCTACGGCCGATGTCTCCAACACTTGCAACTCACCCCAAAACAATCTAGATTGATAGCACTACAGGAAAGAGGACAACTATATTTTTTTTTTGATTTTGAGGTTAACTGTCCCTTTAAGTATCCTGCTGAATGAGATTTAGATTTATCTCCGTCTAGATCTCACCACTTAGGTTATGAGTCATGTGGCTGCTGATACATGAAACCAAACCTGATAATGGAATCCATCATGGTGTTTTGGTTTCCTGTCGGTATTTGTAGAAGAAGATGGCTGGTCAAACTTGGTTGCCTTTGGGGAATGTGGTGATACACATAAACAGCCATGGCTAAGCCTAGTGACTGTCTAGTGGCCTGGCCAAAGGAAACTGTGGCCATGCCGTAAAGCCTGGCTTGCAGCAGAGAATCTGTGTTGTGTGTGCTTGTCCGTCGGCATCGGTCTGGACTGCAGCCCAAACAGCCACTCACACACGAAGCCACTGACGGCTCCTCTCAGCGGAAGAGTGAAGGAGGAGGTGAGGATGGAATAAATTCTGGCAGACACAGAGATGCACCAGCATATGCTACAAATCCACATATGCATAATGCACACACTTGAAAACATCCACAAATTCATCATTTATTGCTCTGACAACCCTTCCCTAACCCCAAGATCAACCAAAACAGTCTCTGTAAAATGCCTCTCCTGACCTTCAAGCAATAACAATAATAATAAATGTCAGAAATCCATCATGATAAATAAATTAGTAGGATGGCTCTAGGGCAAATTTGGTCAGTGAGTCCAACACGCCCTCATATCTAAATGACAGAATAGGTTGTTTGCCAATGACTCCCAAAATGACATATATGACCGTTGGAAAGTACCAGTGACAGACGCATGTTGTGAAGCAGTCGCAGTTTTAAACACACAGTTAATGTAACCCACTTAGAGTTCATGGAATACTAAAGTGCATTAAGGACTAGTCTCAAGTTGTGGGTGGAGATACTCAGATGGGGGGGGGGGGTGGTATTTTCTAATGAGTCCTGCACTTTACATGAGAAGCAGTGGCAAATTGGCATGTGGCATGTTTTCTGATCAAGGCAGCCAACAACAAACTGACTGGTTTGTCTTATTTCACATTTTGTGGGATGGTAGGCACTGCAGATATTAAAATGTATGGGCACAAGCACTGAAAAAGTGAGTTTTTAATAATATGTCTCCTTTAAGTGCACTTTGTTCTGTTGTTGTGGTCAGTTCAGTTAACTTCATTAAAATAGGGCAGTGTCAAGTTAGTTTCAGTTCCAAATTATCCTTTAAGTTGGTCAAACAGTCAAATAGTGAGATGTGGCTTTAACAGTCCTACCACACTGGTGTACTCAAGGGATGGGAATGAAGGAATGGGTGGTCTCCTTCTCAGGGCAAAAGGTGATCTCTGTCCAACTCCTTGGGGTAAGGAGTGATCGGGTTCATGGGTGGTTCACCATTTCCTTCGTCAAGCAGAATCCAACATCCAAATCTAAGGTTTTCCAGGGAATCTCAGAAAACCCAGCCTATGTAAAAAGAAAAAGAAGAAGAAGAAAAAAGGGCTATTACTATATTGAGTCATGCAATTTCAATCATCTATGGCCATAATTAATACCTATCACATCAAAATTATCAAAATATACAAAAGTGATTAAATGAATTAATTATGTTTTAACTGTAAAGCATTTCTTGTATGGAATATTTGATCCTTTTTTAATCATAAATTCTTTTTAGCTTTTTAACAATTAATTATTATTATTAAATATTTTAACCATGAAATTGACTATTGTGTTTACTGAACAGCAGAACATCATAGATCTTACATATTGTAACATCACATTCTTATATTCAAGGTTAAAGTTTAAGTGCACATACGGTCTTAAAACACACCATCTACATATTATTAGCACTGGCAGTGCATAACAGGGCAGCTACCCTGCAAGTGCAGTGCACATAGCATAACACTCACAAAAAGTAACCGAATCCAGGATCAAAGTAAATGAATTTGGCTATGACTATGCCTGGCATCCCTAGACTAATTTGCAAACGCGAGAAAATTAGCAGATAACGGCTGGTTCCCAGGCTAGTTATGACTCACATCATGACTCATATGCTATATATTTTTTTATCCAGTTATCAATGCATAAATATGCTCCTTTAACACTCAATATCACAGCAGTAAATATATGGTCAAGTTCACATATCAGCAAGGAAAACACAAGCTTTCTGTGGCGCCTCGTGTCGACCATAGACTGTATAAAATAAGTGTTGACAGAAAATGCTGGCTACAGTTAGCACTGGCACTAGCTAACAGGCTAACCCAGGGTTGGAAATGAACTTTTTTGTCCACCAGCCACTGTGTACAATAGATTACCATTGTTTTTGTTGGCTGGTGAGTTAAGCAAATAACGCAGCCACTTCCCACCTGCATATTTTACCAGCATTTGGCTGGTACAAATTTCCAACCCTGGGCTAGCCCAACTCCGCTAAACTCACCAACACAGTGTCAAAAGCGGTTAACTCCTGGCACACAGGTCCTTCAAGTCCTCTTCAAGTTCACACAACTGTCGTCTCAATGTATGCTACGTTTTTAGCAGTGCATACTACTACTACTACTACTACTACTACTACTACCTTTTAGTTGAATTAGTTTCTAGCTTGCATTAGCCTACACTCTCCTGCTCGTGTCGTCTCTACTCTGCAATGTTACTAACGAACTTCTACCTGGAGGAGGCGGGACTTATTTCCCCTCTCCAATCGGAAGTACGCATTGCCTGATATAGCCAATAAGAACCAAGTCTGAGTAAAATTACTTTGATTGACACATTGTTTAGCTAACAGAAAATAGCCTAATACTGAAATTAAAATATTTTATAGAGCCCAATTCTCTACTGGGTTAAATTAACATTGTGAATTTAAGCACAAATATAATTGGTTAAGTTTAGACAACAAAAATATTTGGTTAGGTTTAAGAAAAGATCATGGTTTGCGTAACTTACATAAGTTAAAAAGAGTCAGTGTTGACTTTTGGTTTCACATGGGACACAAACTGCAGTCTCTGTGAAAGTCCTGTTTGTTTGACCAATCCATCCCGACCTTGAACGTTGTTGTTCTTTATAGCCTGTTAGGCTACTTCACCTGACTTCTTATCTTAATCATACTTAGCCTACTACAGCCACTAGAGGTCGCAACCTAACAATAAACATAGCCTAAATATGGGTTGTAATAAGCTGCTTGACCTATGGACGTATTTTGGGGGAGGACGTCTGGTCGGTCAGTTGTGCCTCCACTTTGGTCCAGATTGAAATATCTAGCCTATTTGATGAATTACAGTGACATTTTGTAGGCAACAGACATTCATTGTCCACAGAGAATGAATCCTAATGACTTTGGTGACCCCTTGACTTTTCCTCTAGCACCACCAGCATGTTGACATTTTTGCTTTTTTAGTAAGATGTCTCGACAATTGGATGCATAATCATAAAAGTTTTCATAGTGCCATCATCAGCTCAAAATGTTAATTTGTTATTTAATAATGTTTATGAGCAAATACCTGCAAAAGATAAGCATGTCAGGTAGGTTTTTCCAAGAACAAAAGCTATTCTGCACAGTAGTAAATGATGTACAAAACATAATTAGATTGGAATAAATAGAAAAACAGCTGGGTGCAAACAGTGGGAACCACCAAACAGAACAACAACAAGTCTGTTGCCACAGAAACCAAGACTTCATCAAAGAGAAATCTAAAGAATAATATATCACATACTAGCCACGTTGATTGTGAGATGATATCTTCAAAATGTTGGGTGTAAACAAAACAGCTTTCACGACTTATCATGAAAAATGTGTCCAAACTCCCCATAAAACACAGATATTGCAGATTATCACTTTAACCGAACTGCAAGACAAACAGAAAAGTGTCCTCCTCCAAAAGCGCACATTTTTCACATATATGAAGGAGGGCACAGGAAGAACAGCTTGATCTTTACAGACTACAGCATTAGCCTATACTACTCCAGCAGGATTTAAGACATAGCAGATCCCACCCACTCCTATCCCAGCCTAACCTCGCTCTTGATCCAGAGCGATGAGAGACGTTGGGATGTATTGTTATGCTTTATGCATTCCAGATGAGACCTTGGCCTGTTCCCCCACCCATGTGAGTGTTTCAAAACATGTGTTCTGCTAAGTTCTTTTATGTAATGAATTTCACTCTTTCATGACAAAAGAAAAGTTGGGTGTGGTCAGGAACAACAAGCAGTGTTGCAAAGAGAAAAAACAAAATCTATACATTTTCAACATTCATTTGTTTTTTTTTGTGTGGTTTTTTTTTGGAGCATTTCCAACTATTTTGTCTTTTGAAACAAAAAGGTTTGGACAAGAATGACTTTAAAAGACCAAACTGAGGAGGTTTGGAATGTGCAAACGGAAAAATTACATTAAATCCCATTCCTGGCCATATGGTGTATTCTCAGAGAAGAAAATATAGCATGGCAGCTTGGATTGAACATTTTTGCAGAGTTGTGGGGGGATGGGATGGAAAGACTTAATTGAAAACAGGGGTTGTTTTTATATTTTTCCATTATAAAGTTACCCTTTCAAAACAATTACCTGGGCTCTCATTACAGCGAGCCTACAGTTCAGCCTCATCCTTGTTAAAAAACAACTGGGCTACTGCTAGACCTAATGGCACTCTTTTGGGCTTAATAATAACTAATGTATACTACAAGTACAAACACGTGTTGACTACACACACACACTCATACACACACACACACACACACACACACACAAAAGCAAGCACAAGTTGGAGATGCATACTCATGGAAAACAGTGAAGCCACAAACTAAATCTCTCTCTACATTCTCTCGCTTACGTTTACACACACACAGAAACTACACATTACAATCACAATGCAGCTGACTCCCTTAAATGCCACTTTGGGGATGTGGGGGTTTTCCGAGGAGAATATAATTCTCTGAGGTCATGGTTGGGTTTGTAGATCTCCAGTCTGTAAAAACTACACATATGGTTGTGGGAGGAGGGAGTAGGGCGCTGGCCAAGTCCTGAGAATCACCAGACTTAACTACAGTGCAACTGTTGCACAACGGATGACTGGAAACTTCACGGAAAACTGGAAACTCTGTGGTGACGGTAAAACTGCTTCACCTCTCACCATTTTATCTAAATATGTCGATTAATTGGTCATTTTGTTCTTAGTCGACTACGATTTTTTTAGTCGATTATTTATGCTTTTTCATGCTGAATGCTCGAAAACTTACGAGCACATCTCTGGTAAACACAATATTTAAAGTGATGCTTTCGCATGACTCCTTGTGGAGAAACTCAGTTTTACAGATCTGTCGATTAAATCAACTAATCGATTAGAATTAGAGTGTTGGTGGACTGAGAATTTCGAGGACAGCCCTAGAGCAGTGTGAGATTGTCAGAGCCACAGTAAAGGCCGGAAAATGACCAGCGCTGAATTCTCAATAAAACATGCTGGTGACCAGGAAATTCCAAATTCTATCAGCAGTTCTTTCCATTGAGTAGCCTTTCCTCCGTGTGTGTGCGCGTGCTCGTGCACACGAGTGCGTGCGTGCGGTGTCTGCTTGAGTTGCTGTCTGGCTGGCTCTCTTCCTTCAGTGAGAACCGATGGGACAGGCTGCAGACGACAGGCAGCTGGAGCGACCATAATACACACACACAAACACACACTGCAGGCCACCCTGGTCACACCCAAGGCATCCGAAGCACGCAGGGCCAGGCACTCACACAGAGGTCTCTAAACATGCCTACGACTCTGTGGGTGAGTCACTCTCACTGTGTGCACGTCTGTGCACATATGTGGGGGTCAGTGTTTGATCGTGTTCAAAATGGCAGCACTGTGCGGCGTCCCAGATGTAGAATATACCATATGTTGCTGATGAAGGGCTCCGTTAACAATAAGATTAAGAATGAATAGATCGAGCTGTGACAGTGGGCTGAGTGTCTCTCCTCTCTCCTCCCATCCCAGGGGCCAACAGCACGGTGACCTCACCCTGCCTCCACCCCACACACTCCCCTTCCAACACTTCCTGACTGGCCCAAAGCAGCTGCACAGCTGGAGCATGCAGCAGGAGAATAGAGAGAGAGAGAAAAAAAACCTGATTTGGATGATTACTTAACCATTCCCTCTCGATTTTATTCCATCCTGCTCTGATTCACATTTTGTCCAACTTCACTGTTGCTCACCAAGTCGGTCAAACACCCACGTAAGCACTCTTGCATTCCTGAGCACACACACATACGCATACCCCCCCACTCCCATAAAGCTTGTGGTTTTCGCTGTCAACGTTACGTTTTTTTCTGGAGATTGTGGTGTGAATGAGGCAGTGCTTTACTTGAAATTAATCTGGTGCAACTTTCTTTGAGCATCCCAGCAAGCTGTCGATCAAAGTAAACAGCTACAGATGGAAAGGGCGGAGAGGGCTTTAACCAGGCTTTACCATGTGAGGTACACCGCCAAAAGGCAATTGTCTGAGACAGGAGAGCCAGGAGAGCCAGGAGATGGCCTCATGCTCAGCTGCGTCTTCCCAGCTCAGAGCCAGACACGCCTCGACATCACATGCAAAGTGTCACATTGAGTGTTTACGTCTAAAATAAACACTGCAGATAGATTTAAATTTCAAGCCTAAATCCACCCAGAAAGAAAAATGCCTCATGGCAGATGTGAGAACGTTAGGGTTGTTTAAGAGATCAAATAATTGTGCTGTGCTGTTTTTGACACTGGTTTTAATCCAACATTTGAGAGAACATTTACACTTATAGCACGCATGCCTGCAGGACGGTGACTGTTGAAGTGATTACCACTGCAGTAACAGTCTTCTTTTCTCACTTCTGTTATACAACATAGAGCAGAAACATGTAGTGTGAATTTAATATGTGCAAGATGTAAATATTTTTGCACATTACTGCAGCTTGTATATAACCTGGCATCGCCACTAATTGTCAGATGCGTAGTCTGGAACCTCTCAGTTCATTTTCGATTTCCAAGAGGCGTTTATCAATGGTGCAGACCAAAACGCCTCTGGACGCAATTGGATAGACCTACAAGCAATCAGAGCAACGAAACGTGACCTACAGCCAATCAGAGTATTGAAACGTGACCTACAAGCAATCAAAGTAACAAAACGTGACCTACAACCAATCAGAGTATTGAAACGTGACCTACAGCCAATCAGAGCAACGCGCTGAGCGACACATGCAGGTCGACTGCTTGGTCTGTTTTGAAGCAGGAAATAAAAAGGCGGCCTGGTCACACATTTTCTAAAATTACAGCTAAATAGTACACTAAAATGTGTTTCTGAAAACATTTTAGGCGAGAAATAGGCAATGCAGTAGCAGAATCTTGATTCGTATTTGATCAGCACTGCCTAGTTGACTGTTTTTGAATTTCGCGAGGACTGGACTTCCGTAACTACATTCTAGCATGACGCTCCTCTGTCAGTCATCATCTTAAACCCACCCCATATTAGAGTTAAACGGTTGTGATTGGATGGACTCGGTTCTGTGCTACTGGAAACCCTTTTGAACGGGAGGGAGACGTATCTGATGTATCTGCCAGAGCAAATGAAACATGAGCTCAGCAGATACAGCTGGTTCCCAGGCTAGCTTATACATACTGTCCATGCTGAATTTTCTTTTGGAACTCTTTTACAAATCACTCTCACTTATGTCACTCTGCACATCATCCCCTCCTTCAGTCAGCATGCTTGGCTGTTTTTTTATTTATTTTTTAACTCAGAACACGAAGGGCTTGATTGTATTATTGAAGCAAAATGTAAATCCAGCCTAATTTAATCTTTGAATAATCAGAGAAAATGAAATAAACACAACTCAACCCAACCCAACAGACAAACAAACACACAATACATCTGTTTATGGTCTGCTGGCTCTGATTGGCTGTGTAAACTCGGAGCAGGAGGAGGAGGAGGAGGAGGAGGAGAGTCAGAGCCTGGCCGGCAGGACGACGAAGAGAGCCAGCATCGGCCGGACTTTTCCCCCTCTCCTCTCCAGCTCAGCCCTGAGGGAACCGTGGCCAGAGGGAGGGGAGCATAAACTGGATGACGGAGTTGTGCAATGGAGGACCAACACCCAGTACAGTATGTTTTAAAGTCATCTCTCCACATGGAGCTCTGGGATTCTTCACCCTAGTGTTGTTTTCTATCTCCAGACACACCCTGATTTATGATGCTATTGAGATTTGAGGGAAGTGAGTGAGCCTTAAAGCTGCATGCTGCAGTGTTTCCACTATAGAGGTTGAGCATGAAATTGCATGAAAACAGGAAGGTGATAGACTGTAATGGAAAGTCTGTGTGATTGGCTCTGCCTGTGCTGATATTAACGGGTGCACTATGAAATCACTGAGGTTTAGTCCATGTGAACAGTGGACACTGTGTTTTATATAGCTGACGGAGGAATGCACTGAACACGGCCCCTCATCCCACCCCAAGTATGAAGTCAGAAGTGAATGAGGAACAGTTTAAATACCCCTTAATATAGGCGTGAAGTCAAAAGTATTTTGAGGCGATGTCATAGCTATTGAGTTGCATATCTTGGTGTCCGTTTTGTCACATGCTTATATAAGTGCAAAAAACCTTCAAACTAATATCTGCTCATGTTGATAATTTAAAGTCCTTTTGAAAATGTGAAAAGAATGTGAAATGACTTTGGAGAAACACAGAGATGTTCAGAAATGTACTTTCTATACACAAGGCTAATATATATATATTTTAAAAACCTTTACATTGCTGAAGAAAAGAGGCGCCAAATGAATGAAATGTGTAGGACAAAAGGAACCACTTATTTCCAGATTATCGTCGGGCATCAATCTGTGAGACTGTCCTTCAGTTCCTTCTGCTCCTGCAGTGAATGAGTGGCACCAGTATTACTCATTATGTCGAGAGAGAGGGAAGATTACGTTGAAAAAGGACTGGAAGGTCAAAGTTTAAAGCTGGCCTATGGGAAGTGACCCTTTGTGATCCCTGACTTCCTGGTCAGCTTTTAGAGTATTTTGCACCACAGTGGGCATGCAGTGTCTACTGAACAAGGAGGGCATTGTATGGACGTACAGCCTCTGCTGGGATGGCGCCAAGTCTATGTTGGCAAGGATGTATTCTCACTGTGTGATCATCTTAAGACTCTTTTTTATCAATCCTGTGTTCACTGTTGCCTTTGAAAATGTACTTTATTTGATCATAATTGCTTAAAACTTGGGCCATACATTGGCTGATATGTATGTGGATGTCAACAAGACAAGTCCTCCAGATACGACCATATTAGTTGTTTGTTCCTCTTCTCTAATATGACCCATATGAGCGTTTAATAAATTAGTGCCCTGAGCGGTGGGAGTAAATATGACCCATATGAGCGTTTTCCCTCCTCATACTTAAACATTATGCTTGAGGTTTTTAACACACCATTAACATTGTAAAAACAGACGTTTCGGTTTAGTTTTAGGTACTCGTGTGTAGCCAGACTTACGTCCACAGCGCTGCTGGGGGAAAGTCTGGATTGAATGTACTTTCACTCCTGGATAGTGAAAAAAACTTCCTGGCTTGTTTGTATTTCCTTAAATCAATCATAATCATACTGGGGTGCCACGCCGCCACGCCGCATCTGCAAAATAATGTCGGAAGGAAACCCGTTTCGGTGGAACACCTCCACGAAAATGATGTAAACATA
>JAOVVB010242148.1:0-21832 GCA_028570985.1 Heterobranchus longifilis | reverse complement strand
CATCAGAAGTGTGCATGCTTTACTGCAGATCAATTCCCAAAGTATAGCATAGTGTTTCAGATAATTCATCACTGGGAACAATTCTTCACTCCTATTATTCTGGCAAGTTATAATGGCTTCTTGTCATAGTGCAGATGTGAGCATAGGCAGTTTAAAAACAGCTTGCAAACATCTACCTTTTTAACACAAAGAACTACAGGTTTGATTTTTCAGCAGTGAGGCAATGGTTTTTGGCAGCCAACCTTAAATTGTGGGTGTTGAATGCATCAGCATGAGAGAGTTATAAACTTGTGTTAGCAGGTAACGATAACCTACTTTGCAAAAAGAAAAGATGACCTGAGGGTTAGGGTTAGGGTTAGGCCACTGTCTGTTTCTGAGGCATATTTAGATAAGTCTCTACAAGTTGATTTCCACACCACACTTCATGAATAGAAACTGACAGGCTGAGAGGTAGCTATCTAAAACTGTATTTAAGAACCTCACTTTAGGAAATGTTTAGTGTAAAGTATATGTGATTTGCACTACATAAGCTAACACATGCATGGCACTCAGCATCCTGGGTGGCCCAATCTCCTTACCCTTACTGTGTCAGTCTCGTGGCTCCCCACTGAGCAACACAAGAGCAGGGAAAGTTTTGTGAAATAAAGTTAGTGAAATAGAGATGATGTGGAACAAATGGAATCGAAGTTTGAAGACACATGTTCAGAAATACATGTGCTCTATATGTGCTCTCAAATCAAAACATTTCAGGATTCATTTGCCTTTAAAATGGGTAAAGATATTTTTGAATCAGAAGCATCTTACTTGATAATGAAAAGTGTGCTATTCCTATGAGCAAAGATCCTGCCATATCACTGATTCGACCAGGAAACAAGTGATCTTTGCAAGTGACCTAGTTTATCTTGAATATCCAAAGTATGTGTCCCTGAGATGTTGCTCAATAATACCAAAGTTGAGCCTAGTGTCTGCAGTTGTGTGTACGTGTATGCATGTTGCTCTTTTGGGCCCCTGCAGAGTTGTTGTTGTTATTCTTACCACCCAAGCCAAGAGCAGATAGCCTGTCAAAACAAGCGCTCTCACTTCCGACCGATGGGGAGACAGCTTTCCGAACGGATGCAGTTGGGTTGCATTTTTTTTAATCCGTTGTGGAATGCCTGCAAATGGTTTTTGTTTTTGCAAGGTGGATCTCAAGGAAGTGAAAAACCATGTAAGAGAATAACTACAGAGCCTGGGATACACAATATTTGATAAACTCAACCACATTGAAAACATGGATAATTCACATAAAATCAAATGCTCATATAGTATGATTCTTTGCTCCATTAGTGCATAGAAAACTAGAAGGGCACTCAGAGGGCGCAGACCTCCGACAAGGTCATGCTCTGTCTCGCAATGTTAACAAAAGTGAAAAACAATTTGTGTATCTGCCCGATCCGCTCCAAAATGTAATAGGTTCTTCTTTGGCTCATGCTGCACCCTTCCACCAAGTTTCACGAAAATTAGGCCATTCGTTTTTTCCCTAATTCTGCCGACAAAAAGACCAAACTGAAAACATAACTTGCATGTCGGAGGTAATGAGCACTAAATGTTGTAGACTGCCTAGTATTCAAGATAGGTTGTGGTCATACTATAGCTAAATGATTGGTATAAAAAACATATATGACTCTTATTTTGTGAACCCAGGGCTTGACTTATTTGATGCAGGACACAGTAAGTGCAACACCTGCACAAAGAAATACAATCCCCTAACGGCTACCATCAGTGTAAAAGCTATTGTATTATTTTTTATTGAGCTTGACTCTCTGTGGCTATTGTTAAGGCAATTTTGTGTATTGGGCAATACTGTCAGGTGTTCTCGTTACTTTATCTTCATATACACGCTGTCCACCTTAGGCAACTGAACAACATGTTAACATTGATCTTTGGGTCTCCTGCTCTAAACGTCCCAATGCAAAAAGTGTATTGCAAGTGCACAGTTATTCCTGTGTGTTTAGATAGTGAACTAAAGTACCTATTTCGTTTGACTCATATCCTAATGTATACTTTGTATGCCTTTCCATCCCTTTCTTACTGCTTTATTCAATGAGGTACCCACTGTTGCAAATGGAAAAAGAAACTAATGATTAACTAGCTTTGCTCGGAGCCAGGTGGGTTCGGGCTCTGATCAAAGTCACAGGAGAGGCTGATGGGAGGCCAGCATTACGGTGGAGATGGGGGTGGGGTGGGGGGGGTGCTCATTTTGCATTCAGAATAGCTGCCATGCATATATAAGCCTTTGATTAACAGCTGGGGTACCTTGGCACCATCATTAGCCCCTCAAGGTGTGGAAAGGAGTCTCTTCTGCCAAATGCAACGAGGTGCCTGCTTTTGAAGTTCTAATCATACAAGCATCTGTTTGGAGATGGAGGGTCCGTCAGTTTATTTATATCGGTGGTTCATCTGTGGATTGGAAAATGAGTATGAGAAGGGTATTGCACATATGGCTGGGTTTTGATAGCCAGTTCAATTTTGGGTCCAAGTTGGTAAAATATCCTGATTTGTTAAGCTCTGAATGTTGCAAAGTTCTTTATCACTTCTTCTCCTCTTTATTATTCCTAAAGACCAATGTACAAAAACAATCCAGATAGTTATCCGATCTCGGAACCCATCACCTATCGTCATTTATTACTGACGATGATTTAGCCCTGGGGGCACCGGCCAAGTTTTTAGGACTTCGGCGTAGCTCTCTTGGGTCACTTCTGCTCCCTATGGATATACGGGACTTCCTCTTCCATGTGCTGGTCATTGTTTACGGTCCGATTAGCAACTTGGGACATGAGAATGGAGTTAGAGTTGAGAGAGGACGTCTCTATAAACAGATATCTGCATATGAATGCAGATAAATAATAACAAAAAGCTAATAAAAAGCTAAATTGTCATCAGATGATAGCCGATGGGTTCAGAGATTTCGGCCAATGGCTGTTTACCAGCATGCAACCAAAGCCCGCTCAAATGTGATTGGTCAATACGAAACGGAAACCAGAACGCTTCTGATTCCAAAATCTTGTCCCTTGCCTACAGATTTTCTGTAGATCTGCAGAAGCAACTGTAGTCTATCTGACAAAAGTTTAAGAGTAGCCTATTTGTACTTTGAATGTCAATCTCTGAGTCACTTTTGTTATTTGTAAATGCAATACTGTAGCTCAAATAGGTGATTTGAAAGAATTTTAATTCCATAAGAAGATTAAATACTTGATTCTGATGAAATTTGACCACCAACCATAATGGCACTGTAACAAAACAGCATGTTGGACTACTGTATATTCCTGTGTGTATAGTTTACTGTAGTGAATGTGATTCTACTGTATAAAAAAACAGTCACCACTTCACATAGAGCGCTCATCTCTCCCTCTCTCTCGCTTGCTCCTTGCCAAAGTTCAAGGCGTTTTGGATCGCAGATAGATTCGCCGCTCTTACCACTAATCCCTCCAGGCCTGTTGGTCCCTGCGCTATCACCGCTGCTTTGACAGATATCAACGGCTCCACACTTAAACTGTCCCATTGCTGCCGGCTTATTATCTCTTCTTTGGACCTATGCCGGCATTGAAGCGCCTGCCAAGTGCGTAATTGAAGAAATGCATGGGATGTACGGCATAGAGGCCTC
This sequence comes from Heterobranchus longifilis, assembly GCA_028570985.1. Taxonomy (NCBI): domain Eukaryota; kingdom Metazoa; phylum Chordata; class Actinopteri; order Siluriformes; family Clariidae; genus Heterobranchus; species Heterobranchus longifilis. Next base: position 18,189 of record JAOVVB010242148.1, on the reverse strand, counting down.
AAGCTGCCATACAGCTGTTCAAGGTGTTTGCAGATACATGTACGGAATGAGATGAATAGCTTAAATAAGTAAAGTGACACTTCATTTGACCTAATTATGTGGGTGATCTTGAGATCAGAATGGCGCAGTGCAAATCAACGTCTTTCAAGCTGAGTTGAAGAGTCGTCAGTTATTTTTAGCAATGACATAGCTAAGACTACAATCAAAATGCACTCACCCATTGTTTTATTCAGCTTTTTAGTTGATTTAAGGAAGATTAACATTTTAAGAATTTATGCAAGATAAGAGACTGGCTTAGTCTCAGACATGACTGACCTTTGAAGCTGAAATTCCACTTTTTTCTTTAATCTCTTTCTTTATCCCTCTGTTCTTACAGAATGACTGTTTTATTTCTGTGCTGTAATGATCAGAGAAACTAAGTTTTTCTTTTTTTCTGACCCTCGTCAGAAGGGTACACGAGACTGGCTGGTGACGTGACTTTCCAAAGCTAAAGCATTCGCTAGTTTAGCTGCTGACTAGCCAGCCGCTAAATGAGAATTATTTAACAAGTTAATGTTTCATCCACACACTCTTGTCACAGTGTCGGAAAGCACATCGCTATCGCCAGATGAGTGACAACTTTCCTCGGCTCACTTCCTGTAACCAGTGAAGCATGAAAGCGTGACGGAATTAGCAAGCTAGCTAACTAGCCGGATCTCCATGTTGCGTCGACGGCAAACAGCTTCAGGGAGCCGGGCATGAGAGGAGGCAGGTGGGCGGGTGTCAGGTCTGTGCAGCAGAGCACCGGAATAAACACACACACACATCGCCGACACTACGTTACTATTAACTACGGGAGCTCAGGCGGTTCCGTTCCGTAACTACCCAAGTTAAAGTGAAAATCGATTTTCATTATTAGACATTGTCCTAAACCATAAATTCGAATTAATTGATAAAATGTATTTATGGCCCAGCTCTAGTTAACTGACAGACAGGCAACTGCCTCCCAGTTCACTCATCTGGGTGGCTCGGACATATTTTCCGTGTCTGCAGACAGTTGCGTGTGCAGACTTGTTCTCGCGCAGCCACAATGTTGTGTGCATTGTCGTGTGAGCTCCGTCCAGTAGAGCCATGAATTTACAGAAAGCACTAACAAGTTAACTAGCAGTTAAGAAACAGATTGTATAGCCTATTTTTCTTTTACCATGCAACAAACTTTCTTTAATAATAATATTGTTTTTAAGTGATAGTATTAATCGGTCAAAATTCTTATTGTCGGTTAACGGTTAAACGGTTAATTAACATCCATCCATCCACATCTACACAATTTAGTGTTCCTGCTGTCACCTTGAGCGTCCTGTGTGATTGATTTTTATTTGTTAAATGCCGTGTGTGCATCATTATTGGCTGCTTTGTGTACTGTATGCCTTGAACAATAAGGTGCATGCAGACAGTTACACTAAAGGGCAGCCCCTTCCCACACACTGGCTCCTGTGGTTGCCTTTATGTTAATACTCTGACCTAAAGTATGCAGAGGCGAATCGGGAGGGTGTTATTAGTGGGTATGCATGCGTATGCTCCGTTTGGTGGCATCTCCGCAGTCGCTAACACCAGCCACTGACTCATGGCTAAGGCAGAAACCACTGTGGCCCCAAAGCACTTTGAGCAGACGCCTAATAAAAGACCTAAAAACACCCCGAAACACTCACACATACAATATTAACACGTAAAGAGGAGACGGCTCGGCTTACCCGCAAGTGTGCACGCATCGATTTGTTCACCGTTAATGTGTTCTGGTGTGCAAAGACCTGAAATGTTAACACAAATATGACTGTGCTGACAGCTGACAGGAGCCACAGAGGACCAGGGAGGGCTCCTCTCTCCTTCATGCGGCAGCCCGATGGGGCGCACTGACAGCTGGGAGCGGCCGTAGCTAAACCTCCCCGCGGCTGGGAACCGGCGCAGCAGGCAGCCTGGAGCATTGAGGATCAGAGAAACCATGACTCTCCCTCTCCTCTATTCTCTCTCCGTCCTCCTTTTACTCCCTCGCTTCACGGGCTCTGTAATTACGCCGCTCCTGCCAGAGCCGCTTGAAGTTTAGCCAATTAGACAATAAAGACCAGCGCTTTCTCTCGTGCTCTGTTTCACTCCCTGGTCACACCCTTTGCGTGTCTCCTCTCTCTTCACCTCTCGTATTTTACGGTCTGTCATATGTAGCTATTACGTTCTGTTTGGACACAGAATACAGAAAAATCACCCACCTCCTCCTAACACACTTCTTTTGTTTCCCTCTAATTCTTTATGATATACTCATGACCTTTTTAGCTTTCAGTAAGTAAGGAGATATCCGTCCTGCTGACTTCATCTTGGCGCCTTCTGCTTCTTCAATTTCTTTTATTTTCTCTACCTTGTTGCTCCAACTTCTTCTTCTCTTCATCCATTGTCAGCGCGTTTCAACCACTTAAAGGCAGACTCCCTCTGTGTTCTTTTAGGTTTTTTTTTCTCAAATGGAAACGTCCACTCAGCCTTAGCAAAAAGCAGTGATGTAGGATACCACAGTAAGCTAATCAATAAAGTTATGAATAATATGAATGTTTGGAGCTATATAATGTAAGCTAAACTAGTGCTGCTGTGGACACCACGTCGCACAACCAGACTGTGCTTTGTACTTCTACAGTCGTCATGGGAGGAAGGACTAGTTGTGTCGTTGGTTGTAACCGATTGTAACGTCCATTCACATGAATGTACCGGTATTCTGACAAGACGGTGGACCCGTTCCCATAATGCACTGCGCCGTATATAACACAACAGATCACATACCCCTTTTAACACCAGGACGGACCTGGTTCTAGTTCTGGGCTGGTGCCGGTGCCAGTTCGCAACTTGCGAACCTTCTAAGAACCGTTTGCTTTTCCACTGGCTATAGAGCCACACCATTGCGTCACTGTTTATACAAATATATAAATATGTATATAATGGAAAATAAAAAGCTGTATCACTATAACCGACTATAACCGAAGCTCCTTCCTTTTAAAAATGGCAGTTGTTGTTGTTATAACCCCGCCCCCCAACCCCTGATGTTGGCGGTTGAGTGGGACCAGTTTTCCTGGTCGAGAGCCGGTTCTTTGGCTGTCGAAAAGCGAAGAACTGGTTCTAGATTAGGCCACTGGCACCGAACCGGCCCTGAACTGCCTTGGTGGAAAAGGAGTAACAGATAGCAGAAGACCAGCAACTCTGAAGTAAAATTACAGTTTTTTCAATGGAGTCTGGTGACTTGATATCACAGCTTTAATTCCCCATCGGAAAGGGCTGTTGGTAAGGCAGTAAGGTAAAACAATGAAAATAGTCTAAATATAGCGTACACTTAAATTGATATAGATTTTTTTAAGTGGCTAAAATAGATTTTGCTCCAGCCCCATCCACAGCAGTACATATCGCTCTCTTGAAAGCCACCAGACTCCATTGACAAAAACAGTAACTCTACCAGCCTCGGAAAACAGGAGCTGCTGATCTTCTGCTGCTCGGTTTAGTTAGTTAGTTTGTGTTATTGTGTGACTTTCAGATGCGAACCAAAGACTGAACTAACGTGGCGTCCGTGCCGGTAGCATCCCAATTTTTGGTATATGTGCTACAGAAATTACACAGCCGGCTGGTAGCGTTAATCCTGTCTGCTGCCACAGACTGTATGCATTACCTGTATGCAGAAACCCACGTCACGTCACATGGGAAATGTTTTTAGAAGGGCTTGTTGGGAAAACAGCATTTTGATGTTAAAACATACATGTTTCGACCAAAATGTGAATGTTTGGATTTGAATACAGAAGGAACACTACTCGGAAGCTACAGAATGATATAAAAACCTAAAAGAAATCATGCAGTCAGCCTTTAAGCTCATTGGAAACGCCCCTACAACAAACACAACAGACATTGTCAGCAAAGCTAGCAGATGGTCCTGTTGTTTTTTGTTCTTTACTCTAGAGAAAATAAAGATATGTTTCTGACTTTAATGCTCTGTCTAATTGTATGTGGTGGATTGTAAACGGTGGCTAAAGTTAGTTTGGGAGCTGTAGCCGGTGTCTGGGGCGGACACAGCAGCCCGGCCTGCATTGCCCAGTGTTCTCTGGTGGTTTCAGACCACTGGCAAGCAGCTGCGTAGTCTGTAGGAGAAATAATTACAATTGTAGAGCTTTCTCCTTATTTTCTGTCCCTCCTCCCCATCGTGCCCTCGCTGCCTGTCTTGCTGATGTAGGGTTTTGAGGAACCCTAGAATTGAGGGCTGTTTTTAGTGGTCGTGTGTGACGTTCTTCGTTATTCAGTTTAGTCATGTCACTAAAGCTGGAGCGATGCTGGTAGCGTGCTGGCAGGCAGAGCAACAGGATGTGTGTAACAAACAGTAACAGCATGTCTACACTAACAAGGACACAATTTTGTCTTGCTTGTCAACTTAATATTTCTGGTTCTTTGGAAGTGCAACATCTAAGTTCCTGTCAAAATGTAACTCCCATGAAGCAAAAGTGGTATAAATCAGATTAAATTTGGGGATTTTTATGCCTCCACGATAGGCATTATGTTTTCGGGTCATCCGTCCCATTTTTGTGAATGCGATATCTCAGGAACGCCTTGAGGGAATTACGTCAAATTTGGCACAAACATCCACTTAAACTCAAGGGTGAATTGATTAGATTTTGGAGGTCAAAGGTCAAGGTAACAGTGACCTCACTTAACACGATTTTTTTGCCCATAACAAAAAAATACATATGCCTTTCATGACAAAATAGGATAAAATGATGACATTTTATACCAAAAAGGTCAAAGGTAAACTTCACTGTGACATCATCATAATCTGCAAAAACGCTTTTCTAGCAGACGCCATAACTCAGGAACAGAAGGGGTGACATTTGGCCGGATACTGAATTGGTGACACTAATCTTGAAACTGTGGTGATTGTTTAGATCTTCTGTGCTGTCGCATTGAAGATCTGTGTTAAGCATCCACGTTTTGCCAAAACAATATCTCTAATACCTTTTTATTCCCTCAAAGTCTTCACTTATTATGTGAGTCTGGACAGATATGGATGTAAACTAACTGGTTGGCGGAGGCATAAAAACCACAAGGCGATAATACTAGTTTATTTATAAATCCTTCTCTTAATAAGTTTTTCTTCTCTAACAGCAAATCCTCCGTCACTCCCGTGCGAATGCCACCAAGGCCATTTTCCTGATCACTGATGGCTACTCCAACGGCGGGGACCCTCGCCCAGTGGCGGCAGCTCTGAGGGAACGCAGTGTTGAGATCTTCACCTTGGGCATCTGGCAGGGTAACATCAGGGAGCTTCACGACATGGCATCGCACCCCAAGGACCAGCACTGCTACCTGGTGCACAACTTTGCAGAGTTTGAGGCCCTGGCTCGCCGTGCACTGCATGAAGGTATGACGGACAGATGAGGATTACTTGTGCTATTTCTTTCTGATGGTACAGCTTTTTTTTTTTTATCAGATCTTTCAGACTTCCAGAGGTGATACCACAATTCAAAGATCTCACTTCACAGCCGTAACGTCAAGGGAGAGTTACATCAATCCTTGTGTTTTTGGTAAATTGAAGTAAAAGCTACCACAATTTGTTTTTGTTTCTTTGAAGCCTCAGTACTCCCATCATCACCATTTGACCTTTCACAGTATTTCTTAAGTGAAGGATTTGACCCTAAAATTTAATGTTTACTTAAAAGGAAAGCCGATAATATTTCAACTGGAATCTGACAAGGTAAATTTCACATGGTCACTTCTGTTAAGTAGTGCCAACAGCCATTAGGCTTCACTTCCATACAGATTGGACAGAGTGAGGCCCTTTTCCCACACTTGAGAGGGACTTCCCACAATTTTGGTGAAAAGGAGGCTTTAAAACTTAAAATATCACCATAAATATCACAGTTTAGTACAGCTCTGAGTGTGTAGAAAGCTATAAATCCTGCAGACTGTATATGTGCCCTCTCTCTCACACACAGCTTGTGAAGTCCCAGACAGTAGGTGCAGTAGCAGAGTCAGTCTGAGACAGCGTGAGGATAAGGCCGTGAGAATGAAAGCCAGCACACATCGTACTATCAGCGCAACCTCCGGTCCGTCTGTCTTAAACGCCTCTGCTGACTCAAAGCACACACTCAGGCTTTCAAACATGCAGCCACGTTTTGAGCCATTCCCCTTTTCCGCCTACATGGAACGGGTTCCATTCCAGTTCGTGCACCTAATTTTGAACCGTTTTGAAGCATTTGCACCAAAAATTAATTGGTTCGGAACCTGAAAAGTTGGCTCCCAGCTGGAACTAAAAAAATAGCAGGTTTTCCTCGAACTAAAGTGCTGGTTCTCTAGATCAGTGGTTCCCAACCTTTTTCCTTAAGGGACCCCTTTTCTACCGTTGAGTAAACTGACGACCCCTGACGAAAGCTGGAGATATTCTTGCTTTTAACTACACGTACTGCGTCCGTTTTTTTTCCATTCATTGTGTACGTACTCAGAAATTAATGCAACGGGATGTCTACATGAACGTGTGGTTCAACAGCAAGTATATCTCCCGCTTTAGTAACATATTTTATGAAAATGTCATATTATATCCAATGCATAACAATAACAGAACAGAACAACTGATAAACTGAACAATTAAGATGAGGTTTTCTGTCATTTTTAGGAACTTTTAATACAATTCAATGTTTTTTTTTAGTTTTTTAACAATCAGAAATACTTAATAGTCGAGTTTTTTTTTCTTTTCTTTTTTTCACAAAAATGAATGAAATGCAGAGATATAGGACAACTGTATATATTTTTTTAAAAGTTGTCTTACACCCTTTAAAATCAAGAAGGCCTCACGACCCCCCGTGAAGCTTTGCCGACCCCTGGTAGGGGTCGGGACCCCCAGGTTGGGAACCAATGCTCTAGATAGCACCGAGGTTCCAAGAATCCTGAATGGAACCAGTCCAAGAACCAGAGCTAATTTGGTGGAAAAGGGGTTATCACTGGCCATGGATCAAATCGCAAAAATGACACCAGAGATGTCTCTCCTCTTCTTCTCTTGCCCTCTCTACCTTCCTGCTCTCCCAATAAGGGGAAAATAAAGAGAAGCATGTTGACTTCTAGAAATGAAATTTGAGTTTCCGTGTGGCCCAGCATCAAAGCCAGTTTCCTCAGTCTCAACTCCTACTAATCCATTCCTTTTACAAAATGTCTCAGCTCTGATTTATGGGCTTTTGTTGATGGCGAGTGTTTTTTGGAGGAATGTATAAATTAAACTGGGAAAAAGGATATCGTGTTTGCTTTTAGTCAGTTGTACATGTGTGGCTTGCAGGCACTGTACATTTTTATTTATGCATAGTCTGTGGAAAGCCTGTGTTTAATTTAGCCTGTAGCCAATTGAAGTCTCAATGGCATACTGTAAAGAGCCTGTTAATATACTGTGAAAGTACACAGTTTAGATGGGCTCTTTACCATTTAAAAGCGGGACATATTATTAATTTTTCAGTGCTTGTGCACACACATTTGCGTATCTGGAGTGCCTACCAACCTACAAACTGTGAAATAAGACAACCTAGTCAGTTTTTTGTGAGCTGCCTAGATCAGAAAACATGAGATTCAACAAGCAATTCAGATTTGGCCCTCCTTCCTATGTCACATGCAGGCTCATTAGAATATACCGCTCCACATCTGAGTATCTCCCATGGCTTAAGAACTAACTTTGCAAAGATGCTCCATATTTTTTCTCACAGGCCAATCAGAGCAGACTGGGCTTTTTCAGGAGGGAATACATGTATATTCAGACAGACAGTATGAGCAAAATATATATTTTTTTACTTTAAAGCATGTAAACATGCTCTAGCAGTAAACCCAAAATATGAAAGTATGAATCTGAAAATGAGCATAATATGTCCCCTTTAAGACTGCTTTCCCTCATTCATGCACCTTACAAGCAGGTGAAATTGTTCCAGAAACTCCCACTTTTACTGCAACAACTTGAGTGAAACTGTCTGATTGCCAGGTGGTGAAATCTGATCCGACTGCAACCTTGTGTTTCTCTGCGTCTGTTGTCCGCCCTCAGACCTCCCCACAGGCAGCTACATCCAGGAAGATCTGTCGCGCTGCTCCTCTCTGTGTGACGCGGGCAGGGACTGCTGCGACCTGATGGCCAGCTGCAAGTGCGGCACGCACACCGGACAGTACGACTGCATCTGTGAGAAGGGATACTACGGCAAGGGTCTGCAGCACGAGTGCACAGGTAGGATCTCTACAGTCACCATCTTAAAATCTCCTTTTTTTGTCAATTTATCTCATATTGGTAGAGAGCAGTGATGCAATGGTTTGTAAATATCTGGAAGGCCTCATGCCAGCATTTGATGAGGGAGAAGGTTTTATCTGTAAGTCGCTCGTACAATGCAAAAAGTTTGTGGGAGACTTAGGTACGCGCATTTGGTGGGGGGTTTGGCAATTATAATGATAGGGAAAACACTGAATATCAGTAGTTATTCTGCGCCAAACACTGATAACAAATCCGACATGAGCCAAGTTAGACTAGTCAGTTGGAAGAAGTAGTAATCAGCTTGTGTGTGTGTGTGTGTGTGTGTGTGTGTGTCTAGGGAGGCGTATGGGTTAAAAACGCATTCTACTTTGTGTAAAATGACACATAAGATCTTACTGAAAATTATCATTCACAACTTTTTTTTGTGGAAGCACAGTCCTCCTCATCAATCACTGGATTTCCTTGTAGTTTCTCTTCCTCTCACCTCCTTCACCTGTCAGCCTGTCAGCGTCTCCTCCAAATCAGGAGGCGCTCAGTAAGTTAAATAAGCAGCCTGTCCACTAAACGCAGCGTAAGCTGTCCGCAGGGCAGATCACTATCAACAAACTCAGTAATGAGACGGAGATGGAGGACCGAGACACTGATGTGTTTGTGTGTGTGTTCTCGCTCTACAACTTCCAATTTCCTCCTTTAAATCACATACATCCATGTCTTTCTTCTCCACATGCACCCAAAATGCTGCTGTCATTTTTTTTTTTAAAACTAACTGCCTTTTTTTCTGTGGCTCTTATTGCTTTGCCTCCCACTTCTAAAATATCTTTTTCATCTGTTGCCAGAGTGCTCTGGCCTTTACCCTGTTGTTCCTTACGCCTGGTTATTTATAATGCTGGGGCTTGAGGACTTATTATTTTATGGTTGTACACAAACATCATTTTAGATAAGATCTTCAGCGAAAGTTGCACTTAAATGTACATTTAACATTATAGACTCTTGAACATGTGGTATGTAGGAGGACTTTCTTTCTCTGTCTTTTCTTTCTCTTAAACACAAACATGTACCTTTCCTATCATCTTCCTTTGAGTGTCCTAATCTCCTTTAGATGATCAAAATATGTTAATTTAACATGATTTCCACAATGTATTAAACTCCACAAAAGAATCAATCAAAATTCAATTTTTTAGCACCGGTCGTTTCTCAACAGAGATGAGAAAGAAGCGACATGGCGCACTTGTTAGCTACTTCCATCATCACCTCTGGAAGAAAATTATCAATGTCCGAAATCGGTGATGGAAGTAGCTAACAAGTGCGGCATCTTCGTAACTGAGCTGATAGATGATATGATAACGTGATACTCGCCGATATCGGAGGCATTTCTGATACTGGTATCGATATCGGAACAACTCTACCAACACTCAGAAATAATATAGAAAAATCTATAGAAATAGAAATAATGTTTGTTAATGAGATGAGAAGATATTCATCTTTAATGATCCCCAGACAGAGTGGAATTGGTGAGGCAGTGGCTCTTCTTTATGAGCAGAAAGCCTCAAATGCAGCTTTTAATTCTTCTGAAAGGTCCCACTGCAGAATTGATAGATGAACTTTGTAATGCATTCAGTTTTTTTTTTGCTTGTTGAATATGTTGCTTAAAATCAATTCAACACTGCGGACAGTGAAATTAAAACACTTGCCAGCAGCCCGTGTAATGACACATTAATTTCTCTTCTAAATGTCCATTCTCCGGTCTGTTAAATCTCCAGGTTACACAGCGTAATGTTGCAATTTCATGCAGGTGGTCTCAGTCATTTAAGTGTAAGGTTAAGGGTTGATACATTATTTGTACAGAATATGTAATCACTAAAGTCAGAGAGCACCATAGCAGTGTGTGTGATTGTTGGAGAGCAGAACGACTAGCAGATGCAATGTGCGTGCGTGCGTGCGTGCGTGGCGTGCGTGCGTGCGTGCGTGGCGTGCGTGCATGTCAGTAACTGCTGTGTTAAACCGCAGACATTTAGACAGCTCACTCTTTGTGCAGGGGAAGCAGGTGGGAGGGTATGAGGGACTAAGAAGAAAATCAAAACTGTGTGCTCTTCCGAGAGGAAACAGTCGCAGAAATCTGCACAGCAATCTACTCTAATAATAAACGATGGGCCATAAACCTGGTTGCAGGTGCCCTCTAGGTCTTCCTCTCTGCACATGTTTTCAATCTAGGATTAGATAACAGGCAGAGAAGGAGGGAAAAAGGACAACTTTAATTAATTTAGATCAGAGTTTAAAAGTCGCAGAGAGAAAAGAAAGCGGCAGAGGGAAGAGGATTTTCAAAGTGAGAGCCAAAGCAAAGGGCATCGGGGTCATCGTGCCAAAAAGCACGCCTCCCTAATTCTCATCAGATGTTGTCGAGACCGGAGCCCCACTCTGCTTATTAATCTGTTTTAATGGTTTAATTAATAGCAGAGGGCAGACTGCAGAGTTGGCTCAGCTGGCTCGAGGAAGGAAGGACACAGCTAGGCGCTGCAACCGCAACCGAGGACGGTTTCCTCCGTCTGTCTCTCACTCACTCAAACAATGTCTCGTGTCTACGAGTCGTCGTCGTCGTCGTCGTCATGCTATAGAGCTGACATGTACCCAGTGCGGTCCCGGGCTGCATGCTTCCCACGGGTCCTTGAAATCCTTGACAGTTTGTGATTTTGAGGGGGGATTTTGAGGGGGAAAATTAAGGCCTTTTTTAAAATAGACATATGTCATTGAAAGTACTTGAATTTATATATTTTGTGCAAGAATAGAAATTGAAGTTCTTTTTTATTTTATTTTTTATTATTATTTTTTTTAACTTGTAACAGTAATGAACTTTGATCTGTCAATGCCATGTTGGGTCCTTGAATTTGAGGGAATTGGGCATGGAAAGTCCTTGAAAAGTCCTTGAATTTGATGTTTAAGAAGGTGTGAAAACCTTGGACATGGTTCCCACAGGTCCTTGAAATCCTTGAAAGTTTTTGCCTGGGTGCAGACCTCACTCCATTGAGTTCACTGATTCTCAAAAGATGTAAACAGTGTAACGAGTTGACAATTCTGTCTGACATCAGGCTATGAAAGTTTGTGAATTTGAGGGGGGAAAAAAAATCAAGGCCTTGAAAGTTTTTGAAAATAGACATGGGTCATTGAAAGTGCTTGAATTTATATATTTTGTGCATGAATAGAAATTATTGATCCGTTTCTCAAACAATGCCATGTTAGGTCCTTGAATTTGAGGGAACTGGACCTGGAAAGTCCTTGAATTTGAAGTTTAAGAAGGTGTGGGAAACCTGAGGCTGGAGTTGCTGTTACGTTGGCAGGCTAAGGATCTGTTAGCTTTGTTCATCTCAGTTTTGGTTTTGTTAAGCAGCGCGAAATACCCTCATATGTTTTTGAACACTACATTTATTGAAGGTTTTATTCTCTAATAACTTACGAGGCTCTTTTGAAGTAGTACTGGCTCCAAAACCAATTAGATTTGTGGTGAGAGCAGTACGTAACCAAGAAACATACGAGTAAACTCGACAAAATCCAGCTTCTCTCTCTTTAATATTCTGTTGCTTTAACCTCAGTGTGCTTGGCTGAACCGAAGGTGTTTGGTGAATTATGGGTACACTGTCTGCGTCAGCGATGCCAAGGCTGTTGAGTGGCAGACAGACGCATACACCGCCAGAGTTAGAAGTCGCTCTGGCTTGCATAAGCTTGATGGTCGTGTGGCTTCAGGTGGTCTCGTTGTCTAGACTGAAAGTTTGGAGAGGTTTTTATTCTTTTTGGACTTTGTTTTTTCACATTTAACAGTCTTTGACACATCTGAAAATAATATGACTGAACCTTAGGCCTGTCAGTGGATTATTATTATCATTGGCTGAAGGGCTCTGTTGGAAACACTATCCAAATCCCTACAGTGCACAGCAGTGTTGTTTATGAATCTGTCGACAGCCAAGTGAAACAGCCTCTTCCACAAAACACGACAGGAATCCCAGCAGATAGAAACGGATGATGAACCCAGTTTGGTTTACTCCGACAGGCCAAAAGGGACATCGTCGTCCCTGTTCAAATTCCAACCTCACAATATCAATACCGGAGGAATGGGGAAGTGGATAAATGGGGTGAGAGAAGTGGGGGGGCGCAGGAGGGCAACATGTTTTCTTCCTGTCACACATTCTGGCTTATCAGCCTCTTCTGTAGCCCGAGAGAATGACAGGAGGTCTGGACTGCGTTAATGTGGTGTCAGCACAGGCTTTGTGCTCGGCGCTGCTGGGGATGAATGGGAGAGAGAGAGAGAGAGCAGAAGACAACATGAAAGAAATAAAGGAAAGATAAAAGAAAGATAAAGCAAGGCAGGTGAGATGACAGGAAAAAGATTTGGAGAAAATGTTTCCAGTCTGATTTAGAGATATACTATCTCTCTGATGTCCAAATCATATATTACTGGCCTTTTATGTTCCTGTCTTCGACCTTTCTTTATTGTATCTTTCTCAATGTACTACCTTTTGCTTTGCTGCTTAGATAAGCAGGCATTACTTCAGACTTCCATGTATTGCAGTTTCATTTTAATTCACTGGGTCTATCCAGTATAGACCAAATTACCTTACAGCTTATTGGATACTGTATTGGGAATGCACACACACACGCAGGCACACACGCATGCGAGTAATAGTGAAGACCCCAATTTCCCCACATTTCTGTAGAATTCTGGAAACTCATCCTTCATCAGACAGTTTTCAAAATATGATCTGTTGACTGGAATGCCGCGAGTGTAACAAAACACACCCTCCTCGGAGTTGATCCTGGAAGAATTGCTCAATGTTGACAATATTTATTCGATAAAAGCCTCTTGATCCCAAGAGGAGACGCGTGGCAGCAGTGAGCTTCAACTCGACCCTCAACATGAACACATCCGTCTGTTTCGCTGTGCCTGGTGCGTAGAAGAAGCATTCGCTGTGTCTACACTGTAAATATTTGTGGACTCGATGTGAATGACCGAGCGATCCCGGGAGGGGAAACCTTGAGGTGGACATAAATTGAACAGAGGCATTAAGATGAAGATAAGCGAGTAGGAATTTGAAAAGTGTTGAAATGGGAGGAATGTTGCAATCACTATTTATTTTCTTCTCTCCTTTCACACTCTGGCCTCAATCCCCCCTCATTAGAGTGGTATCCAGTGAAAATGTTTTTTTTGGTGGTTATCACCATCTCACACTCATCTCGCTCAGCACTGTTACACACAAGTACACGCTATGCAGGGATCAACACATACACACTGGCACATGTTTGTGGCATGCTTTGCATGCACACACCTCTGACACTTACCAGATGCCTGGCAATAGTGCAGCGCCAGGCCTGTTTATATCACCTGAGAGAGTACAGACACTGCACTGTAGTCATAACAGATTACAACAGCGAGCTTTTACATCATTACTACACTTACATGCACTAAATTAAAATGCTTATTGTTGCACACTTAATTTAGATGTGTGTTTAGAGACATTTAGGAAACTATTCTCATTGAAAGTAAATCTAGCTGCTCTTATATTAAGACTTCTATCCCTTTGTAAACTTAGCAGTGCAGTATATGCAGCTGTGGCTCTGTAGGTAGAGCAGTAGCTCACTAACCGCAACGTCAGCGGTTCGATCCCCGGTCCCTGCAGTCTACATGTCGAAGGCATAGTGTGTGAATGTTTATCGCTCCTGATAAGCAGGTAGCTTGCATGGAAACCTCTGCCACCGGTGTATGAATGTGGTGTGAATGACTAGTAGTGTAAAAGTGCCTTGAGTGTTGCAAAGACTAGAAAAGCGCTATATAAGTACAGTCCATTTTACCATATGCTTCTCTTCTTTAGCCAGACGGATTAATTGTGTTTGCACCAAATGGTGTAAATTAGCAAACTCTTTCTGATGAATGTCAATTTCTTGTTTTGACACAGAACTACAGATATTCGTGTTCTTGTAGGATTTCAGTGGTTGCCTTGTGACGCTACTGTAATCATAGACTACCTATTGCCAAGTCGGTTGTCTCGTCCAATATGTGCTCCTTTCAGTCTTCAGGTCTGTCTGACCCCGGATGTCCCCAAGTTGATAAATTCATGGTCACTAGGCTTTTTAAAAACTAATTTTAGTAGAAAAAATTAGAAGGGCATACCTCCGCCAAAGCAGGCCAATGTTAACGTTTCAACTTGAGGGGGCGTTCATGTGAATTTTCGCAGTTGTGAACTAATATTTTGGATTGTTCCGACACCACATGAATGCAGCATGGGCCGGGGGGGGGGGGGTTTGAGAGCTTGCACAAAGAGCAATGTGGCCAAAACGGTATTAAATCAGCTCAATTCAGATGTGATCTGGTAAAAGATTAAACCAGAAGACCAACAGGCTAAAGCAATTTTCAATACACCCCCAATAAAACTAGGGATTGTCTTGCGATGGCCCCTTCCCTACTTCCTACCCCCCCTACTTCAATCACCCTTGCTCGGACCACCCCCATCTTTGAACTCAGCCTTCATTTTAATCTCAACTACACACCTGTAAAGTTTCATGGCTGCGTCTTCCACGGTTGTGATGCTATTGCAGACAGAAATATAAACACCTGGCAAAGTACTCAAAACCGCCGCTGTGGTAGTTCCCGCTACAGTAGGTGTCTCCATGATGACACACACACAAACACACACACACACACACACACACAGTCACAAGGTGAAAAAAATACCAGTGTCACCTCTGGTAACAATGCTGGTTTTGCCATCTTACCCGTGATGAAGGTAGCGTTTCTCCTGATGGTGCTGCAGGATGAAAGGCCAAAGGAGTCACTAAAGGGGTTTTTTGCCTCGGAACAAGTTATGCTCAGCAGATGTCGTGGCAAACTGCCCTTTTAAACGTTGATATGTTGTGGAAGCAATGTCGCCTGATGATGGCACCGGAGGAGGCTCAGCAGGTCAAACACATTAAGGTATAACATCTGGGGACTATGAATATTTACAGCAGATGTCATGGACTCCAGCCAGTGGTTCCAAGATACTACTGTTACCAAAATGCCATCAGCACCACTGCCAGCTCACGGATGAAAGCGGCCTACTTGACACTGGCCTTCTGTTTGTCGTTAATAATTTGCACTTCAATGTTTTCAAAAGTAAATATATTTCTACCAGAGGAGCGAATTTGGCCAACTCATCCAACATGTTACATAAACATGCGTATAAAGACTCTCTATTTTCTCCAACTGCACAAATCCTAATTCCCACTGCATCAATAACCACAGCAGACTGTCTGCTTCTGTACAGTCTGCATCCGTCCAACTCCTTGTTTCCCAATGTTTTTTTGTGGTGAAAATAAAAGCTTCAGTTGCTCCACATGAATTCTGGTCCAGATTTGTGTTATGAGCAGGGGGGGGGGGGAATGCCTGGGATTTCCTGAGGACCAGGCAAGGAGGGTTTTTGGGGGGTCAAGTACCACCACCACCACCACCACCACCCCGACTCCCCCAATCCACATTGGTTGCTTAAACTGATTGGATGGCAGTTTGTGTTTTTCTTTGGTGGGCAGAGAGTGGAAAGAGAGAGGGAGGGAGGGCGATCTGTTACCCCGGAGCCATGCGTCTTTTGTGGTGGATGGAGAGCTTTCAGTGACTGGGCAAAGATCAGACTGGCTCTGTGCCACACAGTGCCACAGTTATGAAGATTATTTATATGGAACATAACTGCAACCTGATTTACAACCGTAATTTATGATGTGATATTCTGATATGATGTTGTTAATAGAAAGCCAGACAAATAAAACATCAAAATGTGATTACAGAGGAATGAAATGGGCATATAAAGTAGGTTCAAACTATTTCTAAAGTCATACTGTAGATCCTGTATAAACCTACCTGCTGCTGCTCCTCAGCCTTGTGGCAGCGTATAATGCAAAGAAACAAACTTTCTCCCAGACTCATCCATGACAGCAATAATGTTGAATAACAGATAATTCTGTTTGTTTTTTTTTCGCAAGTGAGGGTTTATTACTGACATTTCCGGTGTGCTCACTTTGGGTTTTCACCTCCAAATAAAGTGGTAGATAATTATGGAAGCAAATAAGAGACATAAGTATTTGAATCGTAACAGCCACTGAATACTTAATATTTAAATTTAAACACCACTGAATTCAAGGCATTGAAACGTTTTACTTTCAAAAGCTGAATTTGAATATTTCCAAAGTTCGCAAATTCAGGTTAAAAAAAAATTCAAGTTTCAGAATTAAAAAAAAAAAAAAAATGGATTCATGTTGCTCAAATTTGATTCGTCAATTTTAGTTTGAAAAATTCAAGTCGACATATGCAACATCCTAAATGCAATCAAATTGCCTTCTAGCCTATCAGAGCACAGCCTGTCAGTCATGTGATCCAAGAAAGCCGCTCGACTTGAATCTTTGGATCTGAATTTGACCAATCGAATTTGACTGATGTTCTATTTGAATTTCTTTTTTCATTTGAGCAACCTGAATCTATTATTTTGAAATTCTGAAACTGGACAGATACATGGTTTTCAAAGTAAAATACTCCAATGCTTTGAATTCAGTGGTGTTTAAATTTCAATATTAAGTATCCAGTGGCTGTTAAGATTCAAATACTTCTGTCTTTTATTTGCGGTGATAGATGGTTAAAGTGATCGTTTACAACCTGACCTTTACACGTGTTTGTGGTCCCGTCGAACATCAGCTATTACTTTGTGAATACAATGTTATTATACCAGACAGAAATGATGGCCAAAGCTCTGAAAATAAAACCCATGCTGTAATAAACCCAGGTAATCCTGAAATATAAGATGAAATGGGGGGAGAAAATTGGCAGCTCAACAGAAATTCCTAGAAAGGATTTTTAAAAGAGCCCAGTGTCTGAGCTGCCCTCAGGTGTTGTCGGACAGTCTTTCATGTCATTTGGTGTTTGAAGTTTTTGCTTCAGAGCGGATAGTATACATCAGTCTTAACGTACAGGCGGTGTTGAAGTCCATATTAGTCCCTCCCTCAACGCCACATGTTTCAGCCCCGTTCCACCCTCCCTCTCCTCATTAAACGACACATATAGGTCTGTAAAAAGCCTTAATTGATGACTACTGCTGCCGTGTTTGTAGGTCAGGGATGTTGTAAAGCAGACACGACTTGTGTTATAAACTCAGGCCACTCTGTGCGCGCGCGTGTGTGCGTGTGTGTAAAAAAAAAGAGACAGAGATGAAGGAGCGAAGAGGCAGAGAGGCTATAAATTGGGCCTAATAGGACCCTCCTCTGCAGGAGTGCGTGAAAAACAAGGAGCCGTGAAACAGCCAGTGGTGCAAAGCAGAACCTCACTGTGTCATTAGCACTCTTTCTCCGACCATCTTTCTTTCCATCGCTCCATCAATTTCTCTTTTATTTTCCTCGTGCATTCCACTGCTAGCCCCCCCTCACAGCTCCCCCCTCTGCTCTCCATCTTTCCGAGTGTCTCAGCCACTGTACCGTGTCCCCAGGTGCGCCACACGTAAATTAACCTCTTGTTAAATCAGTTCTGATTCCTATAGCTTGAGGACCAGCAGCACGGTGGAGACACAAACATAAACTCTCAGCACTGTCGTGTATTCCTGATGGTTTATGTCAGCTCTAGGTCACTTTCTTCTATTAATAAATTAATCATTTAATGTCAGAATTTTCCCCAGAGCCCAATGTGATGTCTTCAAACACTCCAAAACCAAAAGATATTCCATTTATGATGCTACAAAATCAAAATCCTCACATTTAAGAGACTAAAATCAGGATATATATATATATATATTTTTTTTAATGCATGCAATTTCCAGATTGTTTTTGTAAAACTAATTACTGTGAGCAATCCCCTCGTCCCCTCTCTCATCCTTTCCCTGTCTACCTTCAGCTGTACTATCAATAAAGGCAAAAAGCCAAAACAATTATCTTTAAAA
>JAOVVB010242109.1:0-21839 GCA_028570985.1 Heterobranchus longifilis | reverse complement strand
GTGGACCTAAAACTGAACCCTGCGGAACGCCAAACTCCACTAGAGAACATGCAGATCTCAATCATAAAGTGTGGAGATGCGTGGCTCCATGCACATTTAATTAGAATAGAACTTTCTTGACATGTGCACAGAGGATTGCGCTTGTCATGTGTGTAATCTGCCAGAAGTATAACCGAAATAAGTATTTTTCTCCATCTTTGAGGTTAGGTCAGGTTTCACATCTTGTTCTTCTGAGACAAGAATTCAGTCCCATTCTATGATTGGTTAGATATGAAATATGAGTCAGTCAGAGCTCCTTTTGTTTTGTGTTTGTGTGTTTGCCCAGGCCAGTCTATACCTGTTTGCTCATCACCTGATCTTTGGATGTATATTCATCTCTGACATTTGTACCAGTGTTTACTTTGAACGGTTTGTGTTCATAAGAAGTCATTTAGCTGCATTTGTGACAACACAGCTGTCTGGAAAACATCTTGAACCCCATTCAATGCTGATGAAGAAATACTATATTTTAACACTTTAGCACTGAAATAAAACAAGCGTCTTTCTCAGACATGTGACCAAAGTGATCCTGTTAGTCCGTTAGTGACAGACCCCTATTGCATGGTGTACTCCATGATGCTGAAGCTATTTCTTTATATCAAATCATTAGGTCTGCCCCAAGATCTTTTTGTTAAAGAAGATTCACAATCACAAAGAGTGAAGCAAAGGTTCATAATTTTCTTGTGCCATAAAACAATACAGAAGCTAGCACTCCAGAATCCATCAACACTCCAGTCCTGATTTTGCACACATAAACACTTTTCGCATTCCTCATTGTCCCTTACTGAGTATGCGATAAAAGCATTTCATCTCTACATGTTCAGCTAAAGTTGTTCATGCCATGTTTTTCTCTTGCACAGCTTAAGTGTTTCTATGTGTTCCTATAAGACAGTTCTGAGTTGTGTTTTTTTTCTTTCAGGTTTGTCTGCATGGATAAAGGAATAGATTTTGTTCTGATACTGTAAATACTGTATGAATATTCTTTCCTCACTGTGAGCTAATGTCTTGATATAGAATACATTCTCTCTGTGAACATTTCATGAACACTGCAATTTAAAGATAAAGGAATATAGTCATACATGATGGGAAAAAGGTCGACAGTGTGGGAGTGACACACCCTCTACTCGTGTTTGCTTAAACGTGCCCTTGTATTATATACTATTCTTCATTTCACTCTGAGATCTGCACACACACACACACACACACACGTTGCCTCCAACGGAGTACAAGGGTTTCTTTATTTTCTTATTTTTTTATCTTGGAAAATTGAAGAACACATTTTTCCTCCTCAATCTTAAAGGCTTGTTCTTTTGTCAGGACACCTGAGCACATGGATAATGTAAGTCTTAAATGAGTTCCGCTTAGGTTGAGACGGTTCAATCTTAATTCTCAGCAGGTTCATCTGACATGCGCTGATCGATAACAGAGTAATTTCAGATCAGCGAATAAAATCTCAAACTGAACTGGATCAGCACATCTGGATACAAAGTTTTGTATTATAATCCATTAATGTCAGATGACGATTAAATTATAGCATGTAATGCGAATGTTTACAAAAATTGTCTCAATATGATAAAAACGCTTCTTCTTTAAGTGATGACGACAGCACCTGAAAAGGTATGCTTCATGTTCCTGCAGAGCAAACAACACTGAAAGAGAGTTTCTCATTAATCCTCACCTAAGAAAACACGCTTTTATATATAGTCTTAAGTTTACACTGTGCTGTATTGTGTGCAGTTTCGCCCACGTCACAAATATCTATTGCACGGTAGTGTCTATTTAATGGCAGTGTATTTAAAGGCCGGACACACCTTAAAGCGTGGTTAGTGAATTTAAAATAATATACAATCAAATCCATAAAATAAAATATACAATACAATTTATAAGTAAAATCGACTTTTATCAGCTCACAGTGACCTCGTCTATGTTCGCAATAAATATCAGTTTAGTTTATTTATTTTACTTTTAAATTTCCACAGAAATTGCTGTTTTAAACACTGTAAATAACAAAGGAAATACACAACGAATCACTTCCACATGCAACATTCTTACTTAAAAAAACCAGCAAAATCAATCCAGTTTAAACTGACGCTATAAAGGATTACACTGGAAATATACTATTGTACTAGAAAGTACCTTATTCAGCTTTATTTCATCCCATGAAGTCCATAACTGACATCTAATGAACATCCTGGTACAGTCCTGTGACAGTCTATGCATTTGTCTACCAATGACATCATTTCCAAAATGGCAGTGTGTGTGGGTTATGTTACTAAAAGCAAGTTTCAGCCTATTTAACAATTCTAATTATTTATCTTGTTTTATATTTAACCTGTTCTGACTGCATTTCTTGAACAAACAGATAAAAAACAAAGTAAGAAAATATTGCTGTGACACTTCCATTTATATATGTGTTACAGTATATCACACATAATGTCTCTTGGGGAGAAAAAAAAACAATTTAAACTGGATGTTAAACAAACCAGTATAATTTGATTGACAGTAACCTACTCTATGTTAACAATAAAGACAAATTCAAGATCTGCCAATATGTAATACAGTATACTATATATGAGCTAAACGAAAGGTCTAGCTGTCAAAAACATTTCAAATCTCTGACAGATCATCAAATTGTTTAAAGATCATTAAATCAAATTGAGCCAAGATTTCAGATTGATCTATTGTCGTACCATAATGTTGATTTTAAAACGATAATGCAAACAGGAGCAATGCTGCTAAATTGCATATCCACTTTTATTATATTCACAGTTTAGATCTTTAATTTTTTTGTTATCTTTTATAATCTTTTCCTCAGTAGTGTAATTTATTAAGCTTTTGTGCAATATTTAAGTTTAAACTACTAAACTTCTGACATAGAAAGTAAGTGCAGCAGGTCACACCTTACAGCTCCAGAGTTCTTGGTATGATATTGAGCTTAGGTGATTTGACTATGCAAATGTGTGTGTGTGTGTGTGTGTGTGTGTGTGTTTATTGGAAAGGGGGAGTTGGGAATTGGGGTTGTAACAAAGCCTCCAATATGTGTCCTATCAGTGTGAATAGTGTTATAGCTATAGTTATAGTGGTCAGAAAACCTTTACGTTGAAGAGTTGGTGAGAATCCGAGAGCCCAAAACAAGCCCACACGCCCATGTGAGACCCAAATAAAACCGAGCTCAGGATCAAAACCTGTAACCCAGTGGCGTAAGATGCCGATGCTAACCCATGCACTGCTGTCAATCCCTTATTAGGATGTAATAGTTATTAATTACACTTATCTTGGCTGGATTCCTTTAACATTTTAAATTAAAACGTATAATCACTCAGGACAAACTGGTGTGAGCGATGACATCATCTCTTAAATGGTCCTGTGCTTTTTACAATGAATTCAAATAACGTCCTGGTTCTATTGTACTAATGACAGCTGTGATTTCAAATGCCAGTTCATACACAGGGCACAGGGCGCCTGGCCAGAAGCTTAAATACTGTATGTGCATTGGCTGACACTGAACAGATCCTCAGACAGAGAGTCCCTTCTCTTTTCTTTTTCCTTTTCCCTCGATAAAATAAATAAATAAATAAAATAGAAACTGGTATTGGTAAAATTTCTTTTTTTTTTTTCCCTGCAATTCGCTGTGGATAACGGCCCTCTCCTAATACCATTAATGTAAATGAAATATGAAAATAGTACAAGAACACAGAATGAACACTTAAGGGTGTGTAGACAAGACAACTTAATATGAATGTTACTGAAACACAGGGGCTGTAGACTTCACCTCTCTATCTCTCTTTTACACACATTCTTTTTCTTTTCTCACCAGGATTCATTCACAGATTTTAACCCAGTTGATGAAAACTCTACTGATAACAGGTTCTGTTCCACAGCTTATAATAACTGTTAATAATAACTTAGAAATATGATTTTATACTTAAAGTCATGTCAGTAACTATAAATTAATATTATATTTATTTTGATTAATAATAATAATAATAATAATAATAATAATAATAATAATAATGTGTATAACATAATATTTCACAGTTAACATTCCTTATATTGTATTTATGCACTTTATATTGTATTTATAAAAATGCTTCTCTCTTTCTCTCGCTCACATCTACATTATAAGCAATGAGACAATTATAAAGCCAGAGTGTGAGAATTATGACCAGAATTTTCTGAATGTCACTCTGCTGCCCGCTGTAAGTACCTCTTTTTTAGCATCCATTATTCTTACACAAGAATACACTATTTAACTCTTAGAGTAGCCCTGCTGTGGGCAAATATACAAGTGGTGTTCAAGTGAAACTGGGACTTTTAATAAAATGTTTGGTGAATGAAGGTGTAAACGTAACTGACAGTTAAAGAACACCCCAAGCACAGTATACCGTGAGAAGACTCCTAGCCCCAATAAAACATTTGAATGGTGCAAATGTTTTAAAGAATGTGAATGATGGCACAGAGCCGACTGCTGTCATTCCTGTGGACATTCGTGAGTGGAAGACCTGATCCTGAAAAATCAACAGATAACTTTTCACCGACTTGTGGAAAAGACACATCTGTCTGTAAGGACTGTTTCATTTAAAATTAATTATTCATTAAGGGGGTTACATAGAGAAATCCAGGAAGTCTTAACTCTCATAACTGTGATTTGTTTTTCTGTGAAAAAGTCCCACTTTGACTTGAACACCTTTTAATATACTTTTTTAAAACTCATTATTAGATCTCTCAGTTTTTAAAGATAGAACCCCCTAGCAGAGATTCTTTTCTTGTATGCAGAAATGTTTAGCATTTGTGAATTTCCACAAAAAACACTGTAAAAAATGTCTGTAATGTTAACAGTAAAATACCGTATAAATGCTACAAAATCCCGTACAACCAAAAACACTGCTACCGTATTTTTTACGGTAAACTTCTGGCAACCACAGCTGCCATTTTTTTTACCGTAAAATGTACAATAAATTTTTTACAGTGTAATTTATCTATGCATGTAAACAAAAAATAATTTTTAACAAAAAAAAGTAAATATTAAATAAAACTAATCTTTTTAAATATTTGAGGGTGTATATGTAACAAAATTTAATCAAATTTATTTAAATCTGTGTGTGTGTGTGTTTAGGTGGTAATTATACTACTGTTGGCACTTGTAGAGCGCAGAAAGAGGATTTGCGCCTGTGAGAGGAAAGTGCCATGTCTAAGTGGCCGGTTTGGAGTCGTGGTGTGAGTTTCATTACAAGCTTTAGTTGTAACAACCTCATGCTCTGTCTTCTCTGACTCACACCTACGATACAGAAAATCAGCTTTTAATGAATTTTTTTTGTGTGTGTGTGTGTGTGTGTGTGTGTTTGTGTGTGTGTGTGTGTGTGTTAGACCTGTGGACTTTACGAGCACAACGGACACCCGGTGGTTCTTTGCCTTAGGCTTTGGTGCTGTGGTCCAAAACATGGTCAGTCTGATCTTGGGCATTACCAACCCACTTCCCTTCACACTGCCATCCTACCTAAAAGGTACAACACACACTTTAACACACACTTTCAGTATTATGACTAGTATTTCTATTATTGTTATACCTTTTAATTATGATATAACTTGTGGTGACTTTCTTTAAAATAAACACTCCTGTAAGAGTTGGTGACCCTGGCCAGGAATCACACTTGGGTGATATTGGTGATGTCTCATCAACTAACAACTTCTCCACTGGCTATGCTGGACTATGCCAGAAAACACAGATAGAGGGATGAAATTGAAAATAAGGTTTTACTCCAGATAGATTTAACAAAAATGCAAAAACAACAACAACAAAAAAATAAAAAATAATAATAATAATAATAAATAAATCCACCCATTGAACAAATTAGTTAAAAAATATCCAGGCAATGATTAGAGTAAAATACACAAAAAATACAAAAACAACAACAAACTAACAAACAGCAACATGCAAAATTTACAAAAGATCCACAAAGAAAAAACATAACAACAGATTCCACTTCGTAACAAAGGTAAAAGCCAGTGGCTTGCTACTTACATGACGGCATGAGTAATGAACAAAGCCAAGGATATATAAATACGGAACAAGTGAAAACAATAACAAAGTTTTCTGAAAGCTGAGTCATGCCAACTGAACTTTTTTCTTGTTAGTTCGAAAAATTTGACTCCTTATCCAAGTAGCTTCTTCAGTCTGGGGGGATTTATTAAGATTCCCCATATTTGCACCTTCTTAATAACAACCCTCTCTCCCCTAGTCTCTAAGGACTCCCCCTTCTCATCTTACAGTACCTTCTCTATTGTTCACCTATCGAATCAAGAGAGGATCCTTGACCCTGGAATATACAAGCAGGGGAATCTTACCTACTTTCCTCAGACTGAAGAAGCTATTTGGATGTGTAGTCAAATGTTTTGACCAAACAACAAAAAAGTCCAGCTGACATGACTCAACGTTCAAATAACCTTACATGGATGACTGAAAAGCTTTACAGACAATGACAAAATTTAAATACACAAATGCAGAATTACTCCAGTTAGTATCTAAAGGATATGCTCCTAACAGAACCATGCCCCAACAACACCCTGTTATAGAATGATATTTTGTAATACCTAGTACTTATGTCATTTGAGATGGGTAATGATTGGAGGACTTCCTTTGTATCTTTGTGCAAGAGATACAAGCTCTATTAAATCCCTGTGTATCAGCCTCTTTGCTGATCCGCCAAAATTCCTCTTAATGAGATCTAGGGTACAACTGGATACTCACTGAAACAGACTACTAATGTATTCGCCATATTCTATGACAGAAAAATAGCAGCAATCCGCTACACTTTTGCTACCAACCCAACCCCTACAGCAGAACTTCTGGACATTCCTTCCCTTCCTTAGCTGGATTTTTCTCCCAAACAACTCCATCACAACCAACATCAACCATTCCATATCATCTAGTCATGTTCCTGCTGCTTTTAAAAAGGGAAAGGTCACTTCCATCCTCAAGAAACTTTGCCTGGATCCAGCAGGCATCTGGATCTATCACCTGGTAAGTGTTGAAAGGAATGTTTACAAACAAATGTCTATTCATCTCTCACAGAACAACCCGATGATCCCAACCAATCTGGACTCAAAGCAGCTCACTCCACAGAGACACAAAGAGGCTCCATGCTGCTAGATTGGCTGGGCTGTCATCTGTCCTCACCCTCCTGGACCTTAGCTGCATTTTACACAGTGAACCATGTAATTCTCTTGTCTATTCTTGCAAGCATTGGAGTCTGTGGCACGGCATGACAATGGTTTGCTTCCTACCTAAAAGATAGGTCATATGACGTGACATAGAGGGGATCCACATCTGCCTCATGCAGATTCGCTACTGGTGTACCACAGAGCTCAGTACTTGGTCCTTTCCTGTTTTCCCTCAACATCCAGTGAAGGGCTGGATTTTTTCACAGAAGAGTGTGTGGCTAAAGTGCTTCATGGGGTTTATCTTCTTAATCTACTTAAACTCTGAACCAGAAGAAGAAGACCTTTGTGAAACTTGCATTCTTCTGGTCTCTGTGCAATAGTTCCACAAAAGTTGTTGAGAGACTTGCCGGACATGTGTAATGGGTTCAACTTTTTTTGCACAGACGGCACCATAAAGTGAGATCTCACAGGAAAAAGTGTCATTTATTTAAGGAATTGGTAAGAAAAGGGTTAAAGGAGGGAGGACGAAAAGAAAGGGAAGGAAAGATGCGATGTGCAAGTGCAGGTCTAGTGGGCAGTGTTCCGCTGGCTTGCCGGGACAGGCTGGTGAGCAGTGGCCTCGGACAGAGTGGCAGAATGGGCCCGCATGGACAGTAGCTCTCTGGGAATGGTCAGACCGGCCCCTCCCAGCTCTTTCTGTGTGCACAGCCTCAGACGGGAGTCCTCTGTGACGTCTGGTGGCTGGGCGGCTTTCCCTGGCTGGGAACAGGGGCCGTGATGTGTATCTCCTATCGGCTATTTCCTCCTTGGCGGCAGATTCATGAGAATCCAGCTCCATGTGAGAGTTGAAGAGCTGCCTCCGGCAGTGAGCTCGTGGCTCTCCATGCTGCGAAGATCAAAGGCGCCTTACACTCGCCTCTTTGAAGTCCCTGGGACTCGTTCCGTTTCCCTGTGTTCCTTCATGTCTTCTGATGGTGCTCAATGTCGACACATTTTTACATTTTAACAAAGACATGTTGACATATTCACGAATCAGGACATTCGCATAGTTAAAACTATCAGATAGCCAACTATCAAGAAATTTAATAAATTTCAAGACCATTTAAACCGCATTGCCATGTTTTTCGTTGTTTTGTCCCTGTTAGGACATTACAAAAACTATATAACAAACTTTTTATTATGTTTTTTAAGCACGATTTAGGGCATCTCATTTCATCATTATGAACATAATATGAAGCACATATACACACATTCATCATGAAAGATCTATTGTAAAACAAAATAAAATTCATGTTTGCTTACATGAAACACTATTGTTTTAGGCTAACTAATTATACACAATTATTCGTTGTACTTGTACTTTTAGATAAAGTCCTTCCATGCACCATCTGGCAGATATTCAGTGAAGCACGACACATTTATTTAAATTCCCGAATGTTGCTTGTGGGATTTTGCGGCACGGCGCGCGAGGAATTGCGGCATTTCGCTGGAAAAAGCGTGCATTCTTAATGCCCATCTGTAAGTCCAAGTAGGCCACCAGACCCTGAGCTACAATCCCTGCTGTGTTTTATAGCGTGGGGAGAAGCCTGGCATCATTAATGGCGATATCTCACCAGCCATGCCTATTTCGCACCTGCAGAAGGGGAGGCCGCCTAGCTAGTAATCTTCGGAGTGAGCCAGGAGTGATATTAGATTTAGGCGCACGCTTTGACACATGACTAATGTGAAAATTTTAGTATGTCATAATAAGAGTGGTTGAGCATGTCATGCAGGTTTTCACTGATTAGTGCCTTCATCCTAAATGCGGCATTCGCCAGGTCAGTCAGTATAAACAGTCATATCCACAGTGAAATTTATGTCCCTGAAGATCTACTAAACAGGAATTAAATTGAAGAATAATAGAAATGACAGAGGCAAAACAAAAATAACATAATAAGTCAAAAAGGCACGCAGTAAAGCACATGATAAAAAAGCAAAGCCATGAAGAACATAAGGAGCAGGCATTAAAAAAAAGAAAAGAGAGGTTATAAACAGCCTGCTTGATCGAGGACAAATGACATTTTGTGTGTGTGTGTGTGTGTGTGTGTGTGTGTGTGTGTTAGTATTTGTGTACATGTTGGCAGCACTGAAGGTGGGCATCGCCTGTATGCCATTATTTGCCTGTCTATCGACACCACATCAATTGCTGGGAGGAGTTCTGGGCCTGCTGTATTCAATCTTCTGGTACACACACACACACACACATACACACATACACACACACACACACACACACACACACACATACACACACACACACACACACACACACACACACAGATATCTATCTACTGTCTCTATCTATCTATCTATCTATCTATCTATCTATCTATCTATCTATCTATCTATCTATATTATTACAGTATTATTATTATTATTATTATTATTATCACTACATTATTATTATTATTATTATCATTAATATTATTATTATCCATGTTTTCCTTCTTTTTTCAATAGTTTTTATGAGTGTCACTTTGTCTTTGAGCTAAATGTATAATTACTTTTCTTAATTACTATATATACCTGTTTATCTAACTTATTTCCGCCCTTTGGCAATACAGATTTTTATAATTGTCGAGCTAATAAAGCACCTTTGAATCTCTCTTTGAGAGACAAAGAGACACAGAGAGAGAGAGAGATTCTTTTGTGAGTGTGAGGAGTGGTATCTAGTGGTAATATGGTATAATCCACCAAAAGTTTGACAGGAGAGCATTAGTGTGTGTGTGTGTGTGTGTGTGTGTTTTCAGGTTCATTGTGCAGTTGCTTGAGTTACTCTGGTGCACTAATTCAACAGCAGACAAAGGGGGTTTAAAAGCCTTCTTCCTAGACTATGAGTGGGTAAGTGCAGCGTCCTGTATGGAGAACTCTGCTAATAATAAATCACTGTACAGAACACAGGTAATTGCTTCTAGATCACACAGGAAGCTTTGCATTCACTATAATATCAGTAAAATGTACCAATGTAATTTTAACCAAATTATAAAGAAAACCTTAACCCAAGTAAGCATGATGATTGAGACTGAAAGGAGAAACATCCTAAACCAAGCAACAGCTGTACGAAGCTGCGAGGGGTCTATAACCAAATACTAAGCGCTATTTACTTTCATTTTATTTAAAACTATTATGTTCTCACCTTATACTTTTGCTCACCTACACATGAGCTTTGAGTTTGCTACCCAAGATGCTTGTGTTCTACATTAAACATGAAATCCTGATCTATTGTCTTATATTTGTGTGTGTGTGTGTGTGTGTGTGTGTGTGTGTGTGCAGTTACTGGATGTCCCACAGTTACTGTGTTTGGGGCTGCTGATGTGTCGGTTTGGATTTCAGATAGTGAAGGATGTTCTGATCCGCCTAAAGAAACTTAAACGACAGGTGCGAAGAGCGTTAATTGAACAAGTTCTGGGTGTCACATTCAGCGTTTGTTGTGATGTTTGGGGTAAATCATGTGTGTTATGTGTTCTGCAGGAGGAAGTAAAGAAGGAGCAGTTAGAATATGTAAAGAGATTATTGCGACGGCCGTCTGAAAGGTACATTCTCACATATGCACTCACACACATGCACGAACGTGCACAGTGCACACACATGCGCTGTTTAACCCTGGTTTTGTTTTACACTCCAGGTCTGTGCAGAAGAGCTGGTTCCAAAGGAAAGTGTATGAATGGGATCCGTACTTTAAATTCCCCAACAGGATGATCACCACCGTCGTGCTCTCATTCTTCAGTTTGTACTTGGTACATTTTTATGTGTGTGTGTGTGTGTGTACATCCACATTACTTCTGCCTGACCCACGTTATCCTATGATAAACAAACTGTCAGATCAGGATGGGTGTGTTCTCTTCCATGATGACTCCGCCCCTCAGTCTGCGCCTGTATGTGTTTTGTCCTGTAGATGGTGCTATTGGAGCAGGTCATTACTTTTTACTGCGTCATCCTGTCATCTGGACTGTATGACGAATACCTCAGTCCCCTGCTCAACCAAACTGAGTTCATCCAACACCTGAACTATGCCAAGTGTAGGATCTCATTTTCTTTCTATAACCGTATAATAAATTGACAGAGTTTTCAGTTTAAATAAAATGGTACAGCAGTAAAATCGCATCTTAACACCACACAGGAATAAACTATTTTTTGCACACTGCACCTTATGGACATTTGCTCACAACCAAGACATTTATGGACAATGATTTGATTTAATAAACTTAAAAGCTATGAAAACAGCTAACATTATTTATTGATTTTTGTTCATTAAATTGTGCTTATTTTCATGTCAGACACCTGGTACGTGTCCTCCGGCTGTGGCACATTTTCATCTGTGATCCACATTATCCTTGTGTTGGTTTTTTACAGGTACACACAAAAAAAGACAAATCAACTGAATTTCAAACATACAAAATCCCAGTAAATTAGCTGTTACTATGTAAATGGAAATGTTAGAATGAGCCATTAATATAATGCACCATGTCATAAATATTCCAGATTTATATCTTCTAATGAATCATTTTATATTTAAAGCCAAATACATTTTTATTATTAACTATTATTTTATGCATTATTTAATTGACAGGAAGCACATCAAATCAGTGTGGGCCGGAGAGAAAAAATACTTACCCCGGAAGTATAATCCGACTCCTGCTGTTAGTTTGGTAAGTGCATTTTTGTTTGTTTGTTTGTTTGTTTTTTCACAGATAGTTATGATTTAAAGTCAAAACAGACAAGTTCAGGTGAGTGTGGTGAGGATATTTTAGATGATTGCTAAGTAGAAGTTCCTCAGCAGTTCATTGCACCTCCTTGATAATGGTGGTGATGCGCAGGTCCTAGTTGTTGTTGTAAGATTTCTATGGCTTATTTTTTATCCTGACGGTGTGGATTATTACTACAGACTGTATATGATCTGGTCAAGGCCTCAATGATGCCACCCATAAGCTAAAGATGAGTTTTGAAGCTTAACTGTGGGTGCTACGGTCACAAACCCCCAGTTAATCCACAAATGGGCAGAACAAATAGATCCTGGCTGTTTACATATTTACATACATGTACAACATGTTTACATAACTTTTATATAATTTTACGTATATAATAATTAATTCACCCCCATACAGTTGCCATAAATGCATAAATTCTAGCTATAGAAACTAGTTATTTTTTTCACCAGGCTGCAAACCTGTTCATGTCTGTTGTAAAGTTTAACATAGGACTCGATTTTGGAGCCAGCTCCTAGTGGTCAGTTGTGAAACTGAATGTTTGATTAGTCGAACGTTTTACAACACACTTTCATCAGTACATCAGTGAACGGATATGCACCAATTAAAGATATAATAACAGAATAAGTAATTACAGGGAAGTTCATGCACCTGATAACAACCAGAAAATAACTGAAAGCATTAATGAGGAAATGAATTGATACACAGCCATGAAGTTAAACAACATGTTGAGCACATTGTACCTGCTGATTAAAATGACTAGTGTTATCTGTTCTGCAGTGTGGGCTTTTAAAGTACCCTGGCTTTCAGATTGCCTTCACTCTGTGGGGTAGGTGCACTGATAAACGTTAATCATAATTACAAAAAGGGAAAAATATTAAATGAATTTTGACATATTTTCGTATCCTTCTACATCATATTGTTTCCTGTTGCTTTTCAGGTTACCTGCTCGTACATTTGGCGATGTTTGTCGCTGGCATGGTGTTTGTGTATTTGGTTATATACCCAATACAGACTAATGGCTTTCTTGCCTGGCTGATTAACCTGATGACTGTTATGTAAGTTAGACTCCATTAGTCCATTAAAGACTTATTTTGTTATAGTGTATCAATCTAGCAACGTTTATGAAACCTAAACAACTTACATTATTGCTGCGGTCTGTTATTTGCTAACACTTATAGTAACGTTCACTTCACGTAATATAAGTCACATGATACAGTATGTTTTTAAGAAAAAAAACTTAATGTTAGCAAGGATAGGGAAAATGATAGTGTTTTTTAACTGTTCTAAAATTTAAGTGTTATATGTTCTATCTGAAACCAGAGAAAGGAAACAAGACAAGTCAAAATGTGCCATTTTTCAGTGAATGTTTAACTGGATCTATAACTGCAGTCCTATAACTGGTTCCTGTATTTGTATTAAAACAGGGCGAATTTCTTCATTATGCTGGTTGTAATGATGCTTCAGCGCCTTTTCATCCACATATTCTTTCTGCAAGATAAAAAATCTACTCTGGATAAAGAAAAGCCGTTAGCACTGGACAACAGGTAAGATCAATAATTATAAACAAAGCAAAAGTGTTTGTTTTTTCATTTTATTTTAACTAATGGAATTGTTATGAATTTACTGAAAGAATTGTTCTGAATGTGCTGAAACTCCTGTCCAGAATTTTTCACTTCCTGTTCACCACTCTTTCCTTTCTCCACAGGAAGGTCTTCCACAACCTCAACTACTTCCTCTTCTTCTTTAACATGATCTTGGGCTTAATGAGCTGCGTGATGCGAGTACTCAAAAGTGCCATCGTGGGGTTGATGTTGCTTCCACGTATCGAGAGAGCATTAATGCCACAGGGCTTCCAGA
This sequence comes from Heterobranchus longifilis, assembly GCA_028570985.1. NCBI lineage: Eukaryota > Metazoa > Chordata > Actinopteri > Siluriformes > Clariidae > Heterobranchus > Heterobranchus longifilis. Next base: position 8,034 of record JAOVVB010242109.1, on the reverse strand, counting down.
AATTTGACGCAAGTATGAACAAACCTTATTAATTCCAGCATTTTGATTGTGTTTGCTGTCGTCTCTCACTGATATACGCTCTCTTTAGAGGATCTCTTTAGCTTTTATAGCAATATGACAGTACTATTCATTGTATAATGTACTGTATTTTATGAATACTTTACACAATAGTATTACAGTACACCATGAATTTTCCCCTCATTCATTTTTATTTCCTCATTTCTCAGGTTACTGTACCTGGGTGGGAATGATCATAGCAGATCATCATCACAGTAATCCAGTCCTCATATGTTTTTGTCACCTGCTGCAAAAACACTCACTGCAGTGTGTTCCAGCAGACGAGACTTCAAAAAACTCAGGTGACTATATATTTCCGTAGTGCAACAAGATTCACTTTTAATGCTGCGATGTGCATTAGTGTAGCTAAACATAGTAACACAGTACCTCCTCATAACCCTGACCTTCACCTTGTTGTAAACGGTCTATCTGCTGCTAACCCTAAAGACCATCCAGTAATTGTACACGTTTTATTGACTCCTGTTTTCCAGAGCCTCCTGTGAAATTGAGAGTGCGCACTCGCTGGCTTCTCATGTACACCCTAATGAGGAACCCTCAACTCATCACGATGAGAAAGAAAACTGAGAACAATGAAAAAGACGCTGAGTTAACTTTTGCAATGGCCATCTTGAATACATCATAATCACAGGCCATTTAATCATCTGAAGAAAGTTCTTATACATACAGTCAGTTTCATTAATATTGAAACGGTTTTTTGAGTCCTTTGGCCTCTGTACACCACACTGAACACACACATTTAAGGTGGCTCATAATGAATTAAAGAAATGCAACCTGGTGGGGCCTGTTCCCTTGTTACTCCATGACTAATCAAGCAGATAAAAGGCCTTGAGGTGGTTCTAAGTGTTGCATTTGCATTTGGTAGCTGTTCAATCAACATGAGGTCTAAAGAAGTATTCATGCAAGTGAAGCAGGCCATCATTAGACTAAAAACGCAACCAAAATAAACCCATCAGAGAGAGAGAGGCCAATACAACATGTTGAAACATTCTTAAAAAAGCAATTAACTGGCAAGCTGGCAAGCCGGTAAAACACCCGGATGGTCACAGCAGACAAGTAATGTGGATGAGCACAGAATCTTGTCCATGGTAAAGACAAAACTAATAACAACATCTAGTTATATAGAACACTGTTGAGGTGGTAGGTGCAAAATTGCCTGAGTCTACAATCAAAGAACTTTAAAAGGTTTTGTAAAGTAAATACAAATGCTTTACAGAAAGATGCAAACTACTGGTAATGCTCAAGAAGCAAAATGCGAGATGAGACTTTGCCAGAAAACACTTAAAAAGCCTACCCAGTTCTGGATGAAATCTAAACTATCTTATATCAGAATGGTGGGAAGAGAAAAGTATGGAGAAGAAAATAACAGCTCATGATCCAAAGATCTGTCAAGCATGGTGGAGGCAGTGCTATATATCATATATGGATGCCCATAAGACTGGGTTACTGATGTTTATTGATGACCTTACCGCTATACACTTAGATTACACTCAGATCAGATATGCTCAGATTCGGCCAAATGCTACAAAAATGACGGAGGAATAAAGAGCAAAAACATAAAATGAAAGCTAGCTAAGAGTTTACAAAGGCAAAGAAATGTAACATTTTTGACTGGCCAAGTCAGTCACCTGCTCTCAACCCAATAGAGCATGCCTTTCACTTCCAAAAGACAAGACTGAAGACATTAAGGGCCTGGGAAAGCACCTTGAGGAAGGAAACTCAGCATTTGGTCCATGTGTTCAAGACTTTAGGAAGTCATGGACTGCAAAGACTTTTCATCCAAATATTAAAGGCAATATTTGTGTTTGCAATAATGTTGTTTTTTTTGCATTATTTATGAGCCACCAAAATGGGGTGTGAATATGAAAATGGCTGTAATTCCTAAAAAGAGTAATGATACACTTTTTTTAAAACCACTTAAAATAAATTTGAAATTCTTGACTTTGTTCACATCTTGAGTGTTTAATTTTAAATTCAATGTGGTGCTGTACAAAGGCCAAATGCCACAAAACTGTTCCAATATTTCTGAACTGTATGCTGATCAGCCTTAACATTAAAGCCACTGATAGTGTAGGTTAACATCAATACCCTCATTACAGTGGAACCTGTCTGTGCTGGGTTATATTAGGCAGCAAGTGAACTGTCACATTTTAAAGGTGATGTGTTGGAAGTGGGAAGACTTCAAAACTTTAGCTCTTGTGTAATGTTCTCAGGCTGCAGGGGTCAGGATCTACCGAAAGTTCTGAAAGAAAAGACAACTGTTGAACCAGTGAAAAGGTCATGGGTGGTCAAGGCTCATAGTTGCACATGGGGACTGAAGGTTGGACTGGGTAGTCTTATGCAGTAGAAGAGCTATTGTAGTGCTGACTACTGAAAAAAAGTGAATGCTGGTTCTAATAGAATGGAGTCAGAACACACAATACATTGCAGTTTGTTGCATATAGGGCTACGCAGCTGCAGATCGTTAGGGGGCTTATGTTGACCTGTGTCCACGACTGAAAGCTTCTGCAAAACTGTCATGTGAGCATCAGAATTGGACCACTGAGCAACAGAATAAGGAGGTATGGCCTCAAGAAGCACATATTTTACATCATAAGGATGGCTGGGTACATGTGCTTCGCTTACCTGGGGGAAAAAAATGGCACCAAGATGCACTTTGGGAAGCAAACAAGCTGGTGGAGAAAGTGTGATGCTCTGGGTAATATTTTTCTGGGAACTGTTGGGTCCTGTCATTCACGTGGATGTTACTTTGGCACATACAGTACCACAAACAGTGGTCTCTGAAGGCAGTGGCCTCTTTCAGCAAGATAATGCACATTGATTAGGATTGGTTTGAGGAACTTGACAATGAGTTCAAAGGGTTGTCTCACCTTCCAGTTCTCCAGATCTCAATCCAATCATGAATCTTTTGGATGTGCTAGAAAAACAAGTCAAATCCACGGAGGCTCCACCTTACAACTTAAGGACTTAAAAGATCTACTATTGATGATTTGGTGCCAGATACTACAGCAAACGTTCAAAGGTATATTGGAGCCCTTTACAATTGTTTAGGAGGCACAAGAGGAGCAACATAATATTAGACAGGTGGTTTTAGTGTTATGGCTGATTGGTATGTGTGTGTATGTGTGTGTGTGTGTGTGTGTGTGTGTGTATGTGTGTGTCTAAAATTTTAGTTACCTTTTTCATATACCTTGTGCGACTGTAGTTTCTGTCTATAAGGACCACACTGCCATGAACATGGGCTTTAAAGAGAGTAGTTTATATGTGGTATGTGTGGTAAATATAGACTACCTAATGTTTACTGAAGCTTTTCTAAGCACACTTTGATCAATGAGACTCCTTGGTTTACATTGTTGTATTGAAATCTATAATTATATATTATTAGAGTTATTTATGATTACTTTGTCATTGCTTATTATCCACTATATGTTTAAAGATTCTTAAGTTTTTATGTTGACCATGTTATTGATTTTAGTGCAGTAGTGATCTGCGCACCAGTGCACAAAGCAAGGTTGATAAAGACATGGATGATAGAGTTTGGTGTGGAAGAACTTGCCCGGCCAGCGCAGACTCTTGACCATAACTCGGTACAACACCTTTGGGATGAATTAGAGCAGAGACTGTGAGCCAGGACTTCTCGTCGAACATCAATGTCTGACCTGACAAATGCAATTCTGAAAGAATGGTCAAAAACTCCCATAAACACACTCCTAAACCTTGTGGAAAGCTTTCACAGAAGTGTTGAAGATGTTATAGCTGCAAAGAGCCAATATCATATTAAACACTATGGATTAAGAATAGGATGTTACTCAAGTTCATATGTATGTATGTGAACTTATAAATAACTATGGCAATATAGTTATCTATAAGTTAAGCTTGAGTCACAGGCACAGAAATTCCTTTGGTATTAGAAAGGATGTGACGGAGAGCTGGAGGTTGAGAAGGAATAAAACCAATGTATATTCAATGACTTTTGAGAGTTCAATAAAAAGACTTGTTCAGCTTTAAGTTTTGTACCTGTGTGAATCTTTTTTCATAAAAGTAAAAAGACACACATATACACACACAAGCAAACAATATACATATACAGTGGAAACTTGAATTGCGAGCATAATTTGTGTGCATTGTTGACCAGTGTTGGATGTAACGTGTTAGAGTACTTAAATTACTTTTTTGATGTAACGAGTAATCTAACACAATACAATAGGTCCGCCATTTAAATACTCAGTTATTTAGTTATTTTTTTCAAAAATGTAATTCCTTATTCAGACAATTTATGTTATCCATGAGCCAGACAGCATTCATTCCCAATCCGTTAGTGTGTGTGTGTGCGTGTGTGTGTGAGAGAGAGAGAGAGAGAAAGTTGTCCTACAAGCGCTGCCCCCCTCTGTTATTCCTGCTGTTATACCCCTATCTCACCTATGCGGTTTGACTAGGATGGAAACCTAATCACAGCGCCAAAACTCGCGGTGAATCATGATGAATCGTACTTATGGCCACCGCGCAAAACTGCGTCGGTGAGATAGGGATATTAGTAGTTAACAGATTATGGGCCAACCTTCTCTGCTGAGCACTAAAGGGTAGGGTCATTCCTGGGATAAGGACCTGGCAATGAACCAGAAAACAGACCCCTGGAGCACAGGACTCCCAACACTGATCTCATGGGGGGTGCCTCCACAACCCACCTTTAGGCTTTTGCTGACCCAGTGGCAGCGGGGACTTTTATGGACAAAAAGCTAATGTGGAATCTAGGCGCACCATCTAATACTCACCCAAACTAATAAACTCTCCCTGACCATGTGTACAATCACTCCTGCAGCCCAACTCACACAGTTCCCCTTCGGAGTTCATGCACTGAGGCTAATATATATCATAATATATAAGGCTTCATAATATCCTGGCCCACCAGCTTAAAGTCAATTAGGAAGAGAATTCTTGAAGAAAAACCTTGCTGGGTTTCAACTAGTCAGGATGCTTAAGCCCCATGGTCTGATTTTTTTTTGTCTGGTTTTGAGTTACCCCTGAAGAGTTTTATGGGAGTGGGGGGACTTTGGGCAATAGGAGTATGGTGGGGAGGTCAACATGATGAGATCAACATGCCAGCCTTTACAGCACAGCTTCCTGTTGGGGTTGACATGATAATGTGATAATCAATTCAATTCAATTCAATTCAATTCAATTTTATTTGTATAGAACTTTTAACAATTGGCATTGTCCCAAAGCAGCTTTACACAATCAAAAGAATTATTTAAGTTTGTATCACAGTAGGTGATATAACAGTAGGTGCAACAGATAGCACTGTTTATTTATTTGTAGTTATTCTTAGTATTTGAGCATTAGTGTTACTTGCTGAAGGAATTAGCTTGTTATTGATAATCGGAGATACAACTGTTTAATAGATGTTTTTTCGAGGTCCAGTTGCTTGTGTGTTTTAAGGGGCGTGATTAAACCTCATGTTATCCAAGACAACCATAAAGATTCCTCGAGGTTGCTGCATGAAGAGCTGGATTTTGTTTGCTTTATTTGTTGACACACAGGGCATTTTTTTCTAGATTTTACACAAATGGACCCTCTTTTCAGTGACAGCATACCAATATGAAGATCTGTTACATGTAAGTTTTTGTATAAACACTTTGTATAAAATCTCTTAAATAGTATTTTATGATTCATAGGCTGAAATATAACATTTTATTCTTAAGACATTGTAATAGCATTTTACAGGAAGAACAAACAGAAGTGTTTAAAAATATTTTGGACAGTAAAATCCTAAGGCTGTATCTGTAAATATAGTTATGTATAATAACAAAATGTATTATTAATATTTGATATACAGTATTGAAAGTAAATGTCACCCATTCTAGTCAGGTGCCACAGATTTGTTTTGAACTCTGTATGTGAACACCAACATTACTGTAAACAGCACGTGTAAAACCCGATGACCTTCCAGTAGTCAGTGCTGACAGCGACCCCGCCCCTAACGCTGACCCCACCCTTAACATATCCCTCAAAGAGGTACAGAAACCGCAGACCTGCACACCACCACAAAACACTGAAGCTAAATCAAGAAGGAAAAGACAGGAGACGTCAACTACAGAAGCCACCACAAAATGGAAAACCCACTGCCAGACATGAGAAAGCGAAAATGGACAGCTAAACCAAAGTATCTACTTTTAACAGGACTGTAAATCAATGGACAAAAAACAAAACTAAAACTGGAAAAAATAGGTGTTAATGGTGGGGAAGGTTGGGGGGCTTAGTGGGAATATATACTTGCAAAAACACTGTACATATGTAAATATCACCAGAATGGTTCATCTGTTCCTCACAAGTTCTTTCCTTAGGTTTGTAATGATCAAAAACATGAACAAAGGATGTTGGCTTTACTTTGGAGCATGCTATAAACAAAACCATTCATCAAATACACAGACTAGGGACTAAACATGCAAGACTAAGCAAACTAATATTCAAAACAGACAAGGGATACAAATCAGACAAGACTAGACAAACTAAACATACTTGAGGACTAAACACAAGGGACCAAACACACAAGACAGACTTGGCTAGGCCTACTAGCTGTTATGCACATTAGCTGCTAAACTAGATGGTAGCTAAACAGACTAGTAGCCGGAGACCCAAGGGATGAACAGACTAGGTATACAGCAGACTAGGTATGAAACAGACTAAGAACTATACAGGTTAGTGGCTAAACAGGTTAGTAGCTAAACAGACTAAGATCTAGACAGACTAGACAGACTAGTATCTAAGCAGGTTAGTAGTTCAATGGTTAGTACCTGGGTTAGGGGCTAGGGGTAGCTCAGTGGTTAAGGCATTGGACTACGGTTCGGAAAATCCCAAGTTCAAACCCCACAACCACCAAGTTTCCACTGTTGGGCCCTTGAGCAAGGCCCTTAACCCTCAACTGCTCTGATGTGTAATGAGATAAAAATGTAAGTCGCTCTGGATAAAAGCGTCTGCCAAATGTTAGTATTTTTACAGACTAAGAACTAAACATGCAGGAGATGTGTTTAAACATGTTTAAATCTGTGTTAAACATTTTTTTTTACCCTATTGCAATGATACAATAATAACATTCAGTGTGTGTGTGTGTGTGTGTTTGGGAGGGTGGGGGGTGTTCCTTATTTTGCACTATATAAATTATTGTATATATAGCTGTTTCCAACACCTTTAAACAACCTGACATTGATTCCTACTGTTTCCCAGCACTCTTTCAGGTTGGTGGTAATGTCAAGGGTGGTACTGTAAGTTTTGTTTCTTTTTTATTGTTATGTTTTAAAACCTGTATTTCAGCAGGCTTAACCATATCTGTGATCAGCCACTCTAATAGAGTTTATCATGTTTATACATGAGTTATATTTGAAACGTATGCATTTTTCTCCTCACCAGGAGAGATGTAGTTTAATAAGTGTAATGTGAGTGAAATCGTACAAGAGATAATTTATTTCATTACTTCATCTCCATATGATAAAAAGATGCAAAAAAGAAAGCTTAAAAAAAGTATAAAATGTAGTGTAACAGGTATGCACTACTATATATGCATAAAACGTCTTTACCGTTTGATGCTACGTGACCATTTTAACATCATTGACCAAATCAGAAGATCACATTCGCTCATGAGCCAGTGTTACAACGAGACAAGAGAAATAATCACCAACATAAAGTTGTAGTTAGCAAAAGATAAAGGTCTGGAGTCTGGATCACTGGCAGCTCAGGAGCAATATGTATAGCTCGACAGAGAGGCGAGGAGAGGGAAAGAGAGAGAGAGAGAGAGAGAGAGAGAAAGAAGAGAAAAGAGAAAAGAGGAGAGAGCAGAAGAGAAGGGTAGATGGCAGTTAGGTCTGGTCACAGTCAAACAATGTATAAGGTGAATGTATATTTAGTGTAGAGTGCAAGCAGGGACTCCGGCAGGACTAACTATGACAGCATAACTAAAAGGGAGAG
>JAOVVB010242092.1:0-21840 GCA_028570985.1 Heterobranchus longifilis | reverse complement strand
CTCCTCCTCCTCCTCCTCCTCCTCAGGGTGTTGCGAGTTACAGCTGTACTCTCATGTCAGCAGAGAAAAGGGCGTTTTTAAAAGTCTGGTGTGTTCAGCTCTCAGTACTTTTTTAGCCTCTAACTGAATCTCTGGTTTGAAGTCTCATGCGTTGCTGCTTTTTCTTTCAGATATCTGCTCTTTTTACTGTTTCATTTTCGCTGTTAGTTGTAGAAGTTGTGTGTTAAGTGCAATGGTCAAATGTGCTGAGGAAGAGCTAACATTTCCTGATTTTGTTGCTTCACAATAAAAGCTTTTAAATAACAAAATAACGGGGCACTTTTATAGTGAAGAATTTGCTCTTTTGACGGCTGCTAAATATCAGACGGCGGTGTTTTCTGCACAGAGCACAGACACATCATGGACAGCACAGTACTCTCAGTGGTTTCTGTCTGACATTAATACTAATGTTTAAAAATACAAACACGGCCAAAATACACAACCGTAGCCCCGAAAAGCCACGCCACTGAAGACACATGATCAAGCAGGTAGCTCCTTGTACACTACATACCGACGGATGGAAAAAAAAAAACGACGGCTCGACTTGAAGAATCTCAGTCGGCTGAGGAGTCTCCGACTGATGATTCGAAACTCCGACTTTCAGGGGACGGCCCTACACATTTCAGTGTCCTTCACTGTCCACTTTATTTTCTATCTTGACATTCGAGCTTTCCCAATTAGCCTCCTGCTTGTTTTTTTTCACTCACTCAGTGTTAGTGAGTGGGCGATATCACATGAAATAGTCACGTCATGGTGGAGAGGTACGTAGCCACATAACCTGAGAAACTTTCAACAAACAAGTCATAACAATTGTTATCATCCACCTAAATATGTGATAAATGACTCCTAACAGCTATTCGCCGAATACAGTCACAGTCGTAAATCAAACATTGGAGAAAGAATAATTTGACTGTCTTCTCAAGTCTGTGATAATGAGTAGTTGAGTTGCATAAATCTCCCTCTCTCTACCCCACGTTCTCTCTGTAACCTTTGCCTGTCATGCCTTAATAGCTGGAGTATGAGGTTGCATAATGAAGGACTGTGAAGTCCGTAATTCAATTCTTTGTAAGTGTTTATTGTCAACATGATATTGAGGAGGGATGAATGGAAGTGGGGCAAAATTAGGATTCCTTGTCCAAGGGGGAATTACCTTACATAAACTAGGTACAGTTACATAACAGGACCATGGCTGACCACAGTCTATTATAGCTCCAATAAGAAGGGAGGCCCCTACAGACTGAGGTTACATCCCATTTTAGGGGTCCCAAACAAGGTCAAAGCTTTGCAACCACAAATGGGCCTCCACGTTTGTGAATAACGCAGTCTTAGAAGAAAGCCTCTAATTTTGAAACATATGATTAATGTTATGAAGTCATAGACGGCAGTAGTCACGGCTAAATCGAGGCTGTTTGCTAAGTGTAACACAAAGGACGTGACTGCATGTTGTTGATGTTGTTGAATGTCTACTGGAATATCACCCCGCTCCAATAAAGGAGCTCTTGTGCTAAACTAAACATAGCTGTGTAACCAGTCAACATTCTCTTACTGGAAAGGAGACGTACTGTGCATCAAGAGAGCCATTCACACCCTTCTGGATGTTTGTTTGTGTTATTTTTTTTTTATGTTTATTTTTTATTCATCCCACTCCTGAGATCCAGAGGATGCCCTTTCCTCCTTTCCCTTACCTCTTCGTTTCCTCTCAGCCGGCCTGTTGACGTGCCAGAAGGAGAGATTCTGTTTTTCACATTTGCAGCCCAAAAAAAAAAAAAAAAAGGAAAGCTGTGTGTGCTCATTCAGTTTTTTTTAACCAGTGTTGTGGACCCATCAGACACTGATGTTTCTGTCCTGTCCAAGCAGTGCTTTCTCACACATATTTGTGGCAAACCCTCTCCTTAGCCCTCCTGAGCCTGTCGATCTGCTCTCCCTCAGCTTACCCTAAAGCCACGTTCAACTTTGTTTCTGTGCAGCAGATGCTTCCTCAGGTCTCCTGCAACGCTGGACTGCTTTGGGGTATTGTTACTAAAATAGCAAGCAGATTAGACCACGTAATTGCTCAGTGTCATTGTTGGATAGTGGTAATATTTAAACCTGTATAAATCCGTGGTCATTCTTATTAATTGAGTTGCATGTCGGCTATGACATGCTTGAAACTAACTAGTTCAAATATTGTGTCGTCACACCCTAAAGGCAAGAGTGTGTGTGTGTGTGTTCTGAATGCCCACACTCGAAGGCACAGTGAAATGCATGCTTATCTGACAAATTAGGGATGAACAATTAATCAACATTTTATCCAAATTGCAATATGGCCTACCACAGTTTTCAAATCGCAGGAGGTGCAATATTCGTTAAAGGTAAAATGTGTGTCAAAATACCATTTTAAATTATACATTAAAGTGCTGCAGAGATGTCCTGGCCTACACATATACATCATCATCATATTCTACAGACTTAATAAAAAAAAAATCTTTGTTTGGTACAAATCCCAGCAAAAATCACACCATGATCATTTTAATGTTTTTCAATGAAAATGAGAGTAATGATGTAAGAATTATCATTCCCTCTAATATCGCAAATCATTTCGCAACTGCAATATCAGTCGCATTGCATTTTGCATTTTTTTTTTTTAATCATTCAGTCTATATCAAATATGGAGATAATGGCTTGCACTTTTGGACAGTTTCTCGTCAAAGTCCTGGTGGTACACATGAAATATCCTGTTGTCAATCCAGTGTAGAAAATGCATAATCATAAACCTACTATATATTCAAAAAGGTTGATGCTATGGATAGTGGTGGATGGCTTTTGCATCAAAGCGACAATCAAATGGGTAGTGCATTGGAACATTTTGCTCAGATTCACTGTTTCTCTTGTCCAACATGTGCATACTATATACTATGTTTGGCTCACAGATTTCAGAGATCTGCAAATTCTCACATCAACAGTTTGGCATAAGCAGCATATGCATCTTTCGAGGTCTGATTTGTTCATTTACAACATTTATAAATGAGGTCCATTACATAAGGACACATAATACTGAGGACATAGTATTGGCAAGTACAAAAAAAGAAAAGCTGACATTAAAAAAATACTATGTAATCCTGGAAGCCTTTTGCCGCCAGCAGCGTGCAGACGCTGTCCAAACACAACACCTGAACAAGAACATTTTGCTTACATTATGTTACAGTAATTACATTTCACGAATCAATGCCGCTACCATAGCAGGCAGCCATTGACATGCCAACAATTTATTTTTGCACTAAATTAGTTTTCATTATTATTTATTACCACAATAATGTCTTTTCGGTATGGATATATTTGCAGTGCTGTCCGTACACCTTTGCAGTGACACATCCGTGCTGATGGGTCTCAGCAGTGGAGGGGAAAACAATAAGAACCTCCGTGAGGAGAACATCAGTCTTGCCCTCTGTTCCGTTCATTCACTAGAACACTATATAGAGACCAGATGTGTGCGTGTTCTTGGCTGAGCCATCCAGCCGTGTTTCTAGAAATGGCCAGAACTTTTAACAATCGCATCGACACCACAGGGAGCCACAGTCTGCTCTGCCATCTACCCCTCTCTCACTGTTGTTTACTAACACTTATGCTTTTGGTTAGTTTGTGTATCCACAAAAATAAGAAAAAAAAACATCCGTTAACATTAATATATTACGAGTGAGACATAAAACCAAATGAAATGGAAACACTTTTTGTCTTGTAAGCACATTGCAAATGGATACAGTCCTCATAGATATCCTGCTTTCTTTAATTACTTTGCACATACCAGCTCCACAAACTGGTTTCGATGCTTAACCTTTGACCCTGTTGTTGGTACCATTTTCTTTCTACCCTAGAATCCATCATTAGTGGGGATGCTAATTTTCATCTTTTTTTTTCTGACCGATAGGCGACCTTCATTAACCGATCATTAATCATAGTCCCAATTCAGCTGGGATAATAAGGTAGTTCATTTTTAATCATTTACATTTTAAATAATATATGTAGCCTACGGAGCAAGCTTATAGATTATGCGTGCGTGCGAGAGAGGTGTGCGCGAGAGAGAGAAAGAAAAAAAAGGAGCTTAAAACACAACTTGCCAGAGCAAAGTTTGCACCAGCAAGTTAACTAGCAGTTAAAAAATAAATTGTAAAGCCTCCTTTTCTTTCATTCAACAAACTTTTTTTTAATGACCTTTTAATTTGTTTTCTAATGATATTGTTTAACCGTTTAACTGATAGTAATAATCGGTCAAAATTCTTAGTGTTAGTTAACGGTTAAACGGTGAATTATCAACAACATCATTACATAAGCTATTTCCACTCTTGTGATGTGGAGACGGGACAGAAATACCCTGCAACCATTTGTTGTACTTTGGCAAGAAATGTCCTGTGTGCTTTGAGACCCACAGACCATCCCTTCTTTCTTTTCCTGAAGTACCAACACCTTTTGCCATTTATTTGTGGGATTGTGCGAAATGATCTTTAGCCCACCAAAGAGAAGCTCTTCCAGGAGGGAGGGCTTCTTGGAAGCCGGCCCGCCAGTAAAGACCTGTAAATGTCACTTTATAGCAGAGTGCTTTGATTGGCTTTGGGAGTGGGTGTCTACCTGGGCGGTTCTCAGTCTGCTTGTGCTTTCAGCAAAACAAACAATGGCTCAACAATCTTCAGTCTGGCGTGGGTTTGACAGTCATTGGGGTTGGTGCCAGTTACTGTATATATCCAGAATATACGATGCCTGGTATTTCGGTGATGACAGCCTAAGCTGGATGGTTCTGAATCAGTTGAGTGTAGAGGCAAGTCATGTCTCCCAAGAATCCAGTTAACTATTTAGTCTGGTGATTTATGACCATCCCTAATGCATGACAGGGCGACTTAGAGACAAGACTAGACTGATGTCATCTCATACAAAGAGCTGAAGGAGGGGTACGAGACCCGCTTCATGTGAGACACGTTGTTGATTCTTGGTAAAGCCGGTTTCCATCTCTCGAGAAGGACACCAAGAAGGGAATTAATATGCCAAGCCATGACTCAAATCTCTATCAATCTTTCAAAGATTCTCGGCCATCGACTTGCCACAGGCAGCTGGAAATAAAGACCAGCAGTTAAGGAGTTTCAACAGCAGTGGCCTTTTTTTTTTTTTTTTTTTTTTTTTCATTCTTTCTTTGTTACTACTTAGCAAACTTGAAATTACCCCTGAGCCTTATCTCACATCATTTACCCAGCATGCTGTATCTGACTTGTCTTGTAATCACCTCTTTTTGTGTCTCAATTTGATCTGAAATAGGTATCACAAGTTGGACATTCACAAGACCCTGAGGGACAACCTGAGCTACAAAACACTGATTGAATATCCCGTGCTGCATGTTGTACTCAAAGATCATTGGAAGGAGTATCCACTGAAAGGACAAGGTAAAAAAACAAACACCTTTATCTAGCTTTAAATGTCATGCCCTTTCAACTAATTTCTGCACCAACACTAACCCACTAATGCTTTATCAGCAAAAGCTAATTTCTTCATCGCTATCAGCTTAATGCTTATTTTTTTTGCACCTGTGTTTTCTGTAACTAAACAAAAGGGTGGACATGAGTCAAAACCCTACGTAGCCCCAAAACTACAACCCCTCTCCCCAATTCCAGCAGCATTGTATCATGTCCTGGTTTCTCCAGCTGAGACTTTGAGACTCCCTGTTCTCTTATTTTTCACTATGGCAACATGCTACCCCAACGGAAATGAGGGTGTTCTGCACAGCATCACACACACCAACTTAACCTCAACAGCGACAGTGGCCAAAAAGAGGATCAAACATGGCTTACGGTTGAACGGTGACCTCATGAGTTGTGAAATGACGGAAGATGAGAAAACGAGAGATGGGCCTGTGGCTTTTCTCACCTGTTTGTCTCTTTCAGTGCCCGGTGTTTAGGACTTGTTAAAGTAGGACTGCACGTCATGAAAAAGCATACAGCAGTTTGTGCACAGTGTGGTCAAACTGTGTATATCTCAGTGGGGTTAGTATGGTCACAAAGGACCACACCAACACAGTATCATTACACTGTCAGACCCAGACGGGCCGAATGACGAATGAGGTAATTTTAGTTTGCGTGTGTTTGTGTGTTTTCAGTGATAAGGCCTTGGTGCCACACTGTTTTGCTATAATGTTAGCTGTAGAAACATCCTGATAATTGCAAATGCCATGGCATGGGAAGCTGGGCAGGAAGTGATAAAGAGCAATTGGACACTGTGGCAGCGGCACATCCATGGAGGATGAAGTGATGTTGAAGTCAGTATTCTGGTTTAAACTACATTCAGCCAGTCAAGGCTGACTCTTTTTTTGTGGCCTCATTGACCCTGAGCCAGCATCTCTCTGGTAACATTTTCACCTTTGGAGTCTGATTTTTAGATTACCATTTAATGTCCCTATTCTAAATGTAGCTACCCTTTTTATAGATGCCCTACAGAGGGAGAAAGGGTTTAGCTCTCCCTCTCCCCTAGGACGCCGGCATTCTGGGCTGTAGCTCCGGCTCTGGTTTACAGCTCGAGTGAAGATACTGATGAAGATAATATGACCTATTGTGACCTCTAGGGTAATCACAGCCTCATGAAACTTTACTACCACAAACTAGAGACCGAGGGTATTCAGAGGAGATACGGCTTTCCTGTCGGTATATTGACAATAAGGCTGTTTCTGAGCAATTTCCAGAACAGAAGTGCTTGCCATCCAAATCCTGAAAAATGCAATTATTGCAGAAATCTCCAAATGTCAAAAGCTTTTTATACCAAGTCACAGCATGCTATCTCTGCTATTCCGTAAGGTCTTTGTGTCTTAATGTGGTATTCTAGAGGGCTTTTTGACCATTTTTTTCTTGAGTGGTCAAAAATGTTGCAACAAATCTGTGTAACAAATGGTTTCAACCCCAAGATTGCTGTAGCAATGTAAAAAAGACATAATAGAGCATGGGGGATGCTCATCATATACTTCCATCATAATGTTGTAAACATGTATACACTCTAAACCTTCATTTGAATAGGCGCCTAACCAAAACAAAATGTTTATTGCAGATTTATGACTAGAAAATTTGACACAGTGCTGAGCTGCATCTCAAATTAATCCTCATGTTCTCAGCTTTCAGATGATGTACATCACTTCTATGTGGCATCTACTGTTGACCTGCTATCTCCCCCTAAAGATCCATTGCCCCCCTTTTAGACAAAAGACAAAAATGGGTCAATGTTACATATGCTGGCTCGGAAGCAAAAGCCACATTACTCTACTGTTTGGAGACATGCCAGATTTGGGTCAAATCTACGTAAAAAAAGCAGTCGGACTGGAATCTCCAGCAAACTAGCGCCCGGCGCCAGAGATGTCTGCTCCGGTCTGAGGACAATTAAGCTAGTAACTGTTGTAGTTATAGTTATAGTTGTAAAGATGGCTTGGGTTCTGCAGTGAGGTGTTTGAATGACATGTGACATTGTATGTCACATGTATAGAGGTGGAGACATCAGGACTGCCAGCCACAATGGAGTAACTCTTCTGTGGATATCGGAGGCAGCATATCCCACAGTGAGACATCTCATGCTCCTCTAAGTACCGGGGTTACGCACATAAACTCAAGTTTTATTGACAGGTCTCTAATAAAAAAAGATTAACACTAGACAACAACTACATCTAAGTTTGGAATCTGTTGTGATGCTGTAAAATATGTGTTTACATCAGTAATGTTTGCCAACACTGGACTAAAGCAGCGCTATATTTTTTATTTATGGTGTTCAGCTGAGAATGCACTCAACCCATAACTCAAACTCTTAACACACGCATGTTAATTTACCTCAACTTTATAAGGTCAGAAAATAGCGGAGCTTTTAAATGCCATAAGTAATGGTCCGCGCCGAAGATAAATGGTTAATGGGAAGCACGCAAAGCTTTTTAATTGTCTCGTGTTACAGCAGAAGAAAAGCTGAATTACATTAATCTTCCATAGTATAAGCTCAGCTGGATAACCATTTCTTAGGATACAGGCGAAAAAAATGGGTTGGCTAAAGTGTCTGAGGCTTACAGTGAGTTTTGCGTAAATTGGGTTCATGCATTTTAATATTGAGCAGATTGCGGGGAGATCATGTTTGGGAGCAATTTCTTATAACTCACAATTATCATTCTTACAGTCATTTATTCTGCAGCCTTTCTTTCACACATGTCCACCCTACTTTATTGCATAACTAATTGCTTGGCACGCTGCCTCATCCTGGAACCCAGCATGGAGCCAAACCATAGCGTCATCATCTGCACTCTTCCTCTCTTTCTCACCATTTCTGTACAAGCATGAGCCCAGCTGTGCATTAACCATATTTGTGCAACTCTCATCACACGTGCATACATTTGGACAGAATTTTTACTGCTGCAAGAGCCGTGTTTAATCGTGCTTTTTTTTTTTTAATACATAAACTGGGTCATATACTCTTTCAGCTGAACCTGCATCAACCTGCAATAGTTTTGCAACAACGAAGAACGCGGTGAACGAAGAGAAGAAGGGTGCGGTCCGAGTTTCGACATCCCTACACGGAGATTCCACACCACGGGGAACCAACATCTGGACAGGAACCCCGGAGACCAGCCCCGAAACTGAGCGCCCACAAGTGAAAAGGGCCAAGAGAGAATCAGGGAAGGAAGAGATAGAGGAGGGAGAGATCGTAGACAGTAGTAATGAAGAGAAAGAGGAGGAGGAGGAGGAGGAAGAGGAGGAGGAAGTAAGTGCTGGAGACAATGCCTCTAAGAGCTGCAATGGTGCTAAAAGCCCTGCTAATGACACGGAGGTGGTTAAAGACAAACCAGCAGACAGTGGCGGTATTAATAAACACAGTGACAGCAGCAGGGATCAGTGTATAAATGAGGACATCTCTGGTTCCTCTGATCCGATGACGATTGAGCTGTCAGAGAAGTGCCGAGGTCAGCATGACTAAGGAGGGTGCTGTTCATACCCATCACTGTCAGGATGTAAATGAGTCAGCTAATGCTGCTGACAGCTGAGGACCGGAATGATAATGCCCAGATGTTCAGGCTGAAATGAATGAAGAGACGCAGAGACATATCTGACAGGAAGTCATCAATCTTGTGTCAGTACCCAGCGGACCAGTGCTACTCGACAGTGTTTTCAGTTCTGTTTTGAGCTCATTGTTTCAAGAAATAAGAACAGTGGATACCACTGTAGGGCTGAACAATTCATGGGAGTTTTATCGAAATCGCAATATGACCTACTGCGATTTTCAAATCGCAGGAGGCGCAATGTTTGTTAAAGGTGGAATATCTGTCAAAGTATCATTTTAAATTAAATATTGTGGTGCTGCAGCGATGACAAAAAAAATCACACCATAATCATTTTAATCGTTTTTCAATGAAAATGTACAGAAGCCCTGAGAGGGAAGCAAAACTTATTTTCTGCCGGGTAATTGTTTCTAATCTATTTATTATTCTTTTAATTTTTCATCTGTGAAAACAGGTGAAAAAAAAAAGTCAGGCTATTTATTTTTTGACATTTCTAAAAAAAACAAAATTTAATTAAAAATAAAATTTTTTTTTAGAAAAACTGAGCCTGAAAAAACTTTTCACAGATGAAAAACAAATAGAAAGAATATTCTGGCAAAAAAAGAGAAAAGATCTTGCTTGCCTCACAGGGCTTCCGTAAAAATGAGAATAATGATGCAAAAATAATAATTCCTTCTAATATCGCAAATCATATGGCAATTACAATAGCGGTAAAAATAATCGCAATTAGATATTTTTTCAGAATTGTTCAGCCCTATACCACTTATCATTGTATTATGTGGAATCATTTCAATGTTAATGTTTATAATTTAGGTTTAGCTAATGTGTCTGGAAGCATGTTTTCTTAAATAAAGACTTTTTTTTGTATTTTTGTTCTACTGTTGCTCTTGTGTGGTGGATGCAGACCAAACAGAATAAAAGTATCATTTTTAGGTGATGTCATCTGTATCTGTCAGTAACTTCCATGTTCATTCTTTACCTTGGAAACAGGTTAGTTTTATATCTGCTGATCTCTATAATCCCTATCTCCAGGTCCATTTATTAGCTGTTCTGTAACTTTCGATCATCTTCATCAGACTTCATCTGTTCATAATGATTATCTGCTATGATCGAAATTTCTAGAACACCTAATGTATGAACGTTGAGGTGAAATAGTTTTATCAAGTCCTGTTTCCAAGATCATTAGTGTGAACTTTGAAACTCTGCTTTAAGACAACATGGATGAGGATTACTCAGAGTTCTGAAAAAAACAAACTTTGCACATCTACATTCCCAAGTAGGCAAACTCCATGTGCTGGTGAAGATTACGTGATATAATTGAAAGTAATAAATGTCAGTATGAAGCTTGTTTGTGAACACATGGCCTTTAATGTTTGATTTAATGTCCTGTGCTACATTGTGCCTTTAGTGTCTTTTAGTTATTTAGGAGAGAGGTTTTCAAAGTCTTTTCACACAATTCCTCAATGTCTATGGGATCATGATTATGTAATAGACATAGACATGCAACAATTGAGTCAAGATAGCCTAATATTGCTGTTTGACATTCAGACTCCACAAAATACACAAACAGTCTCTCCTCAGGCATTTTTAGTTTCTGACTCTGGGAAAGTGGGAAAAACTGTAAAATTCCCCCAAACTACTGTATCTCCAAACTAAATATTCAACCAACTTACACACATTTAGGCTATTCTATATGGTCTTCTTTTGATAACTAATGTCATATTTTTTCCACTTCTGTTCACTGAGCCTCCCCTGAAACTGTCTGTAGGTCCACCTCAGACTTTGAAAACCTCTTTGAAAACTTGTCGTGTAAAAGCATATTTGAGTATCTTAAAAAACGCTCTATACATAAAATGCATTATTATTATTATGAAGCTCAGCGGTTAAAGAGAAGCCTTTGTGTTTAACACTCATTAGGTTATGTGTCCCTCTGTTTTGCTTTAATTGAAAACTAACAGAAACCAGCACCACGCTGCGCCTCCCCTCACCTTTGAAGTTCAACAAATATTTCCTTTCTGTCAGGCTTCAGTGAGACCATTAGTCTCATTTTTCCATCAGCTCATAAAAGTTAATGTTGACACGCTCGTTTTTCTGACACCTCTGGGGTGTCTCCCTGTGTGTGAATGTCCTTGTGCATGCGGTGCCTCTGCGCACCGTGTTCTTACCTAATGTTAGTTCATTACGACAAGAGTGCCAGTAATAACTGACAGTGCGGCTCATTGGTGGGGCCTGTGTTTATAGATGTGTTTTTATAACCTCTGCTCACCTCTGTTGGATGTTAACCCCTATGGACAGGCGCTCTTTGATGTCTGGCCTGTGATGACGCATTTTCCACCCTTTTGCAGTCAGAGGCAATGATCTCACATCTGACTGCGCATCCCTCTGCGAGGGAGGACGCAGAGACCCATCACTCATTTACTCCTTGTCCTTTAGGTGCCACTTTAATGTCCATGTTCAGGTTTTGCCATACATTTTTGGAACATGTGCGCATATAATATCCAGCTGCATGGGCTTTCATACAATTTGCTGAGTAAACATTGGCTCAAAGCATTGCTTATTTTTTGCTGCAGAAATGTTTCATGCAGCTTTTTCTTGGACCTTATATATACAATAATCAATCAAAAATGGGCTGACAAGATACTTTGTAATGGAATAGTTTGACATTTTGGGATATATTCTTTGTTATGTTTTTGCCTAGAATTAGATGAGATGAGTGATACCGCTCTCATGTTTGTGTCTGAAACACAAAGCATATAGCCTGGAGACACGAGTTTTCACCATGGTGTTTTTTTATTTGCTACAAGACATCATGAGTGAAATCAGAATCAGATTTATTGCCAAGTAGTTTTCACATACGAGGAATTTGTCTTGATGTAATGCATAACAAACTGACAGAAAATAGAAGGTAAGTGAAGAAACAAAGAAAAACAAGACAAAAAAAGTATATATACAAATGAGAAAGCTACAAAAGACAGGTGCTATAAATAATCTTACAACACCACGGCTGAGAATTTCTGGCTTGAAGCTGCAGTGTGCCAACAACAGTCTCAAAAATCTGGATTCAGACAGACCGGTTTTATGACATCATGTCTGAACAGTGTGTTCAGACCAGGTGCAAATAAAATAATCTACTCGTTTAATTCACGCAAGTTTGGACGCTGGAATCTTCTGTTTTCATCGCATCATTCGCACGAGTAGTCCCGACGCTCGCTGCAGAAGTTCAGATGTATAACTCATGTGATGAGCGAATTCGCATCATTCGCACGTCATTGCGCTGCGCAATTTGCGTCATCGCGCCGTCCAACCGGAACTCGCGAGTAATCCTGTCTTTACATTGACTTTATGTGTAATACATTCGATATACATTCAATAAAAAATTTTTTTTTTACTAACCATACCAAGTTGTTTTGTAGCATAAACCTACTGAATTAGTCCAGTTTCACAACGTTAATCGCGATGTCAATGACGTGTGTATCACATGACCACGACATGTACCAAAACCAGGAGTAGGTAGTAGGATTTTTAATGCGATTTTATTGCAATCCCAGTATTTTTTTTTTACAAACCACACTAACTTGTTGCCTAAACCTAACAAATGTTGTCTAAACCAACAGAATTATTCCCGTTTCACAACGTTAATCGCAACATTAACAACATGTCGATCACGTGACCGGGCCATTTAAACCAGAAGACATGTTTGTATATATTATACGAACTGCTGTGCAATACTTTTCCTATGATATTACACAAACTGTTTATGAGAATGCGTTGGTCCCAGCCAGGCCACGATGCTGCTGTGTGAGTCCTTCTCATGCCACCCACAGTAGTGAGCGTTTTGGTTTTAATGACGACTAATTCAAAATGTATCGTCTATCATACCGAATCAAAAACAGACTTGACTTTGATATGTGCTACCATTTTGAGAAGACTAATACATTGTTTGTACCGTGTAGAAATGAATGTAACATGTCTCCAAGTGGATGAAAGTACAAGGCAGTAACCTCTGGTGCCTACAGGACACATCTGTTCCTTTATTTGTCATGGCTTTGCCTGTGTTGAATTACCACCCATTTTATTTTAGCAGTTCTCTTAATTTTCTATCTCAATAAAGTTACTCAATGCGACCACACAAAAGATCTGCTTTGGTTTCTGTTTGCTGTTAAAAGTAAATTTGAGCTTTTTTTAGTCTGTCGAGAACACAGGCATTGGAAATAATTCCTCCAATTTAAGTAAATTGCCCTTTGAAATTTCTGTAGTTGGTTTGCACTTAATTAGTGTTGATTTGGTGGGCAGGGCTCAATTGTGCTGCGTGCAGAGCTGGTTTTTATGAGTGCAGCTTTAGGACACGGCTGTGCTGTGCTGTGGTGGCCTTATCCAGAAACACGCTAGTGTTGGCAGAACTCTGCACCAGGAAAGGCAGGTACCGAAGCACAAAATCATGTTTCCAGGGCCTGATGTCACCCATTTTCACATGGCACACGGAGCGGTTGTCATTAGGCACACTAAGAATCATTTATCAAGCAGAACCTCCAAAATGCATGGAAAACATTTTCAGAGCTCAAAATCAAACGCTTTTCATCTGCAACCAAGTCTACAATTTTGCACGCGTATTTCACATTTTGAATTGACATTCAACCGATGTTTTGCTTATCTCACTGTTCCAAGCATAGAGAAGTACCACTAAATGAGGCCATCTGTTTTTCCTAAAACGAAACGCTGTACCACAGTGGTTTTCTACGGCCTGTTCATTGTCGAGCTTATAGGGCTATTATAAAATCTGAAACCAGTTATTTTGTAATACTACAAGTTTTCTTTGGTCAACAAAAACAGAATGCAGAGGCTCAAGCTTTGTGATTTTTCCAAATCTTTTTCCTCGTAAGTCCATACTCGTAGCATGCAGGTCACACGTGAGGACTTTATTTTGTCCGTTTTACTAACTTACTGAAGCACCCTTGGGGGACAGATTGAGGCAGAAAGCTCCAGAGGCTTTGGCTGATTGAATTCATCCTGCTCTTAGGATAAACAAAAGCCACTACCACACTTCAACACACACACAGACCAGCGATGTTGTCACCGCAGTCACCTCGGAGACTGATCCACAGTAAGTTGTTTGCAGGAAGTGATTCACTTGTTCCCTTTTGTCTGTCTTGTATCAATCTGACAGTCCGAACGAACACAGCCTGCTTGTTGTTTGTTATTCTTTTATTATCAGCTTCGAGTTATCGTGGTGAAGCCGCTTTTCAGAGCACCTGCCACTGAGCCTCGCACGACTTTCTGTTTTCTGTTGCTGCGTCCTAACTATATTCAGACCTCGCCACATATTAGCAATTTATTGGTTTACAAGGTAAAAAGGGAGAACCAAATGATCCCAATAACATGCAACCATCAATCTAACCTCAACTCGCATTTCCCAGCTGCAGACCTTTAATTGCATCTGGTTGAAATAATGATGCATTTTTGAGATTGCATTCAAGCACGCAGAATGATTTACAGTTTAAATGATAAAATCACAGCTTTGTCATTTTGTGGTGGAGGACTTTGCGTTCCCTCCATGGGAGCTGTGTTGTCAGTCGCTCCTGGTTACGGCTTTCGATACCGGTATGGATACCGTTTCCTGAACGATACTTTTTCAGGTACCAATTTTATAAAATCTATTTTAACACAAATAAATTACAACATTATAGCCTACATTACGATATGAATCTTTTTTTCTGCTCCTTTGCACCTGTGCAACACATACTGTAGTCAAGCCTCTCAAAATACAACAACACACACGTGAGCCCCGTCTCTGTGCGCAACGTAGTGTTTTTCCTGCATGCCTCTGCGACGTGTAACCTTAGACAGCCAGTCAGCAGTATTATTAGATCTTGGTACAAGCATGCTGCTCCTTAGGTATTGAAATTTGGTATTGAATGATTTTCGATACTCTATCAGTATCAAAGCAATTCGGTTAGAGCCTAAAGCAAACTTGTCTCAGGTGGGGGGTTACACTAATTCAAAGACCTACACCATTTTTGGGAGGGAGGGACTGTGCCAGATCAGGAAGTCCAGGTCCTGGTAGCCGAGCCTGTACTTGTGGGGCCCGGTCAGTGGTGTGTTAGTTGAGTGGGAGATGAAGGCAGGGGTCTTGGTGGAGCTGTTGCGTTGGGTAAAGCAGGTATCCAATAATTTGCCTCACCCCTACACACAGCAACAGCTTGTTCAAGTGCTTTTTGGGGGAGAGAAGAGGAATGACTATAGACTGTATAAAATATGGACGCAGTCTCCGTGACATCACCCATTAGTTTCTGAAGCTCAGTGTGGGCGTCTCCAGCTGTCGCCATCTTGGCAGTGCGTGACTCTGCCTAACACCCGGCCATGGATGTATTATCCAAAAATGGGCAAAGAGGTGGAGCTGAGGCAGGCTGAATGAAGCCTGGTTGCTGCAGCTAGCCACCTGTGACGCAACCACCTGTCACTCAAAGCAGCCATGCCCTTAATTATACATAACTTTTTGCCTTTATTGATACAGCTGAAGATCAACAAGAAAGGGGTTACAGACAGAGAGGAGACGACATGCAGCAAAGGATGGGAGTCGAACCTGCAGCCGCTGCAACTAGAACTTTAGCCTTTGTATATGCGGTGCGCGCTCTACCACTGCACCCAATTATGCATAACTTTAAGCCTTAATATAATTTAAACATGTGAGTTGTACAAAAATGCACCCCCTGTACAGTTGTCATGAATGGGGAAATTAGTTATAGAGACCAAAACCATTTTTTGTACCAGGCTGCTAAACATGTTTTTTCTGCTGTAAAGTTGGCCGTTTTAACATGGGGGTCTATGGGGATTGACTCGCTTTTGGAGCCAGCCTCAAGTGGCCATTCGAGGAACTGCAGTGTTTGGCTCTTCTGTGTTGGCTTCATGTTTCAGCCCCGGAGGTTCCCACTTGGGAATGACATGCAACAAAGGTTCCTAGATTCAAACCAGGGATGTTGAGGTTCATGTTTAACATCTTAAACTCCTTGGCCTCCCAGGCATCCCGGCCAAACTGCCTGTATAGATGCTGGATTCTCTCCTTTTCTGGGGATAATCATGAGCCCCTGGCTCCTCACTGCTGTCTTAGTGGGGGGTCCTGGAGAAGGTGCCAGTCAGGGACTCTATAGTTCTGCAGGGTGACTTGTTAGTGGATCTTTATGCCCGTCATGGACCGTCCAAAACAAACACCTTAGGCCAAGATGATTGATGGGCTAATGATGATTCCCTTTGAAGTCATATCATCTGATCTTCTTTTTGGCTCTAATTGCTGTTGAGGTTTTAAGTTAATGTGTCTGGTCATGTCCTGAGGTAATCTGTGGCTCAGTGTGAAGCATTCGCAATGAGACTCCAAGTGTCCAATATGCTGCCCCATGTCAAGTATTTTAGAGTCAGTGGGGGCGAGATGTAAGATGTAAGTGTGAGATCGACAGGCAGACAATATGTCATATTATAAACATCATATAATCTTCTACAGCCCTGCAATACTCTTTTTATGTCTGTGTCCTAATCAGTTGCATGTTTTCATACAAAAGGAGCTTCACACACCTTTACCTCATCAGAGCTGAATATATGATGACTGTAGTGGGGGAGACCGGGGATGATTGCAACACGGGACAGTTGCAACAAGTCTAATTCTTCCAATCAGAAACATGCTGAGTGATGTCACTCATATGACTGTTATAGATTTTATGTAGTCTTGATTTGGGTGTTTAAATTGGTCATTTACATTGAAGCACATCATAGTTAACTTTAATAAAATAAAATAATTACCCACAAAATTCTGGCTAGTGAAAATGCTGAGTGGCTAGTAACTTTGGAAAACCACCAGCTACAGTGGCACTACTTCACTTTGTGGTTTTCCTTTCAAATAAAACAGCACATTATTTCTGTAAATTGTCCACTTATTTCCAAATCAGTAATACAGTTAAGATGGAGAAATATGAATGTGTTGCATTGGTGTTGCATTTCAATTTCAGTAGTGCTCCTAACATTTTCAGTAAGGAGCACCAGTGCTCCTAGTGGAGGAAGTTAGTCTGGAGCCCTGAAGTCCCCCTGCTCAAGCGTGATTCATCAATACTACTCCGACTACAAACGGAAACCAGAACTACTCAGATTCCAAAATCTTGTCCCTTGCCTACAGATTCTGTGTTCATAAGCAGAATCTGTTTATACAGATTATCCTTTCCGTCTCTCCAGTTAGACATTTTCTGTAGGCTTCTTTGTGTAAATTCACCCTCTGTTGTTTGTTTTCTTCCGTTTTTGCACCGGCCGCATGATAAAGAACATCAACACGCTCGCTGTGAATTCTCACACGTGGGCTCAATCAGACATTACGCAGACTTTGTACTCGGGAGCTGGGAGGGTAAAGTCTGTTTAATGTCCGGTCCGAATGATACGGACATTTGCGTTCTCACATACAGCTCCTGCGGGTAATGTCCAGATAATTTTAGTGTTGCAGTGCATGTGTGAAAGGGACTAACTACATATGTAGACGCTGTGTATGCAGAGTCATTGAATGCAGAGCGCTCTCTGTTGTTTGCTACATCAAACACAGGAAAAGCATTTGTCATCCTCCATTACCGTCCACGCTTCCTTGCATCTCAAATCACTTTCTCTTTCCCCTTTTCTCTCTCAGATGATGGAGTGAGCATCCCCTCTTCCTACACGTCCTTCCTGGCTCCCCTGTCCTCCTCCAAGCTTTACAACGAGGTGCGGGGGTGTCGGGAACGTGACAAGGACCCGGAGTGCCATTTTGAGACTCCGTACGTAGTGCGGCTCCATAACTTCCACCAGCTGGCTGAACCCAAACCGTGCTTCACCTTCAAACACCCCACAACAGGTAGACACAAACACACCACACTCATGTTTTACACCAAGAAACAAGTTAGACACGATGCAGGGCTCAACAATAAGGATTTCCCCATTTCCAGGGCAAGTAAAATGCCATTTTGGGCTAGTAAATCTAGCAACTCACTTGCCTGATTGGGCAAGTGTTAAACAATAAATAAATACATTATTTTCCAAAGCTGATGATTGAAGTAGCTATAAGGAGTGAGTCATCTCGCTTCCTTCTCATCTCTGTTGAGAGTCGACAATTAACTTTCTTGTTATTTGACAACCGCTAATAAATAAAACTATTTGTGTTTGGGGCAAGGAAACATTGACTTCGGGCAAGTAAATTTCTGACCCATTTTCCCGACCAGACAAGTGAAAAAAACATGAACGTTGAGCCCTGATGATGCGTTTTGAATACGTTGACCAGCCTTTCTTTCTTCTTGCAGATATGAACAATAACCGGTATCAGTGCCTCAGATTCTCAGTGGGTTGTAACTCCGTGCTCCATGGTTTTGCTGGCTACTTTGAGACCACGCTCTACAAAGATGTCACACTCAGTAAGTCATCTTCATAAAGAGAAAGTTATGTTGTGTTAAAGAGATATTTTTGCAGATTTAAATCCAGCTCTGTGTCATGGCAGTGTGAGCTTCCTATGCTAGGTGACGCGAAAATCGAAAAAAAATTGCGATATTATTTGCGCTATTGGAGGGAATGATAATTTTTACGTCGTTATTCTCATTTTCATTGTAAAACATATTAAAATAATTATGGTGTGATGTTTGCGAGGAACTGCACCAAACAAAGATGCTTTCTTAAGTCTAATATGATGTGTAGGCCAGGACATCTCTGCAGCACCGTAATATTTAATTCAAAATGGTATTTTGACAGATTTTGCATTTAACAAATATTACGCCTCCTGTGATTTGAAAATTGCAAAGGCCATATTTTGATTGATTTCTCAGCCCTACGCACAGTCCTCTGTTCTGTGCACTGCGACCACGGAGAGAAGCCAAACACCATTCATCTAAACACAGAGCTCACACTAAGATTACACAGAGCTAATTTAAAATTGGCAAAGTAGCTCTTTAAGATTAGATCTCAATATTAAAGGTCATATTGTAAAAAGTGAGATTTTCATGCCTCTTGATTATAGAGCAGGTCTAGGTGCTATATAAATACTATGGAAAGTGCTCTATCCACAGAGAAATGCACACAGCCCGTATTCAGAAACTGTGACTTTAAACCAGTGGTTCCCAACCTGGGGGTCTAGACCCCTACTAGGGCTCATCAAAGCTTCACAGGGGGGCACGAGGTCTTCTTGATTTTAAGGGGTGTAAGAAAACTTTTTTAGGCCTATATCTCAGCATTTCATTCATTTCTGTGAAGAAAACTAAATGAAATTGATATTTTTAAAGTTAGGATTCATATTTAATCCATCTAACTCTATACAACTTTATATAAACTTTAAGAAATCTCACTCATCCTGCATTAGAAAAGCTAAAACAACCAAAGAGCTAATAGAACAATGGCCAAGCGTTGGGGAGAAGAAAATTTGTAAAAAAAAAAAAATTTTAAATGCTTTGTAGTATGTATGATTGTTACAAATTTAAAAAAAATAAAAATACATGACACAGACAGTTCCTGAAAATAACAGGAGAACTCATCTCTGATTAAATATTCACAGAAATTAATATCAAAATTCATCAAAGTCACTAATTTTACACAAATTTCTTGCGGTTATTGCGTTCACTATTTAATTAATTTAAATTTAACTATTTAGTTAATTGTACAGTTTATCAGTTGTTCTGTACTGTTATTGTTATGTATTGGAAAATAATATGAAATATCCATAAAATATGTTACTTAGTCAGGGGTCGTCAGTTTACACAATGATAGTCCTTTAAGGAGAAAGGTTGGGAACCAGTGATTTAAACAAACCGTCAGGACTTCTGTAAGGTTGTGATGTCACAACTATACTTTACATAGGTAGAAAGTGCCGCTACAGTCAGTCCTGGCTGAAATGACGCTGCAGAGACGCAGATGACCCGGAAACACTGACCAATCAGAGCAGACTGTGCTTTTTCAGGAGGGGGGCTTAAAGAGACAGGCGCTAAAAAAGTGTTTCAGACAGGGTGAATACAGGTATATTCAGACAGACAGGATGAGAAAAATAGTGTTTTTTGAACATTAAAGTATGCAAACATGTTCTAGTAGAAACCTAAAATACAAGCATGACCCTGAAAATGAGCAGAATATAGGACCTTTAATATGAACCTCAGGAAGAGCAGCTGTTACCAGGCAACTAATGGGGATCTAAATAAACGATAAACTCACTGACTGGAATATAGTTAATATGACTAATTATGAGATTACTCTAATGACTTTTACACTGAAACTGCATTAATCAGTGAGAATATTGTACATGTTTTGCATGTTGAATTATTTCACACCTGTCTGCTCTGTGAGCATTATTTATTGTCTTAAAATAACTGGATTTGAATAACAGGTTGGCTGTGTAGTGAGGGGTTTCTGCAGTGGAGACAGGTCCCTCTCAAATTTAAATAGCAGAGACACAAAGTGTCCACAAGGGGGCAGCATATATCTTTGTACAGGAAAACACAAACACTGCATCATGGAGAACGGTTTCTCTCAGTGCAAAACCTCTAATAGTATTTAGAGGTATTTATTTGGATTTATTCAGGAGTGGAATTAATGAAATCCATAAAATAAAACAATCTTAAAATAAGCCACATTGCTTAGGGGTGATCTTTCTATAGCCTACAGCAGGCTGCATGGAGATTTGAGTTTTAAATGTCATATTGCACCGAAACACAACACACACACACACACACACACACACACACACACACAGCAAATATGTTGTCACTACATGAAGCTCCCGGTTTTGGCCACACCCTTGGTTGGCAGGGCCGCCTGAACATGTTGAACCAGTGATGACTCCCAGAGGGTGTGTCCTGCCGCTGTGAAGCACACTAGTGTTCACCTCCTGCTCCTCCTGCTCCTCCTCACTCCCCGCAGTCCTCCTGCTCAGAGCGGGAGAGAAGACACGCAGCAGCGCCACAGCCCTGCGCCTCTCTGGAGGAAAGTTTTTTTTTCCCCGCGCGGATATTTGAGACTACACTGGAAATATAACTAAGACCTATTTTCCCTTTGAGTACAACCTGTAAGCAGCCCGGATACTTTGCAGGATCTGAAACCATGGGGGACGTGGTTTCCTCTCACCTGGATGAGAGCAGGCGGGAGATGATCACAGGTAAGAGCTCAAGTTTCCCACACTTTAAAAGTTGTTTTATTCATATCCAAAATGGCACGGACATTTTCATACAAGTTTGTAACAAAGTAATTAAGTTTGTAGGCCTATATTCTCCAGTAGGGGTATTTTAATTTATTTTAATTTGATAGGGGCGGTGCAATTTAACATATAGTTTCAATACAGAGTATGAAACTGATGTGCTGCACATGTAGGGCTGGGACAATAATGGATTTTTATTGTGGTCACAATAAAAAAACACTCACAATAAGTTGATTGTGGTGAATTTCCATTATCGGGATAATCGTGAATATCCTGCAGTTTACTACAGTGTCCTATCTGTGAGGCAATACAAATATGTTTCTTAAAAAAAATAATGTTTTGAGAAAAAAGTTGGAATGTTTCCAGAAAAAAGTCGTAATGTTTTGAGAAAAAAGTCGTAATGTTTTGAGAAAAAGGTTGCAATGTTTTGAGAAAAAAGTCGGAATGTTTCCAGAAAAAAGTCGCAATGTTTTGAGAAAAAAGTCGGAATGTTTCCAGAAAAAGGCGCAATGTTACCAGAAAAAAGTCGCAATGTTTCCAGAAAAAAGTTGCAATGTTTCCAGAAAAAAGTCATAATGTTTTGAGAAAAAAGTCTGAATGTTTC
>JAOVVB010242086.1:0-21841 GCA_028570985.1 Heterobranchus longifilis | reverse complement strand
ACAACACCATCAGGTAAAACAGGTCCAGAATTGAAGAACAGAAATGACTTCAACAACTGCTCCTCCCCGAGGGTGGAGAAACAGAGCAACAGGAAACGAAAGGGTGACCAGAAGGAAGGACAGCTCTTACCAGCCAAGATATCCAAAACGACTCTTAATGACAAAATACAAAACTCCAAACAGCTGCCAACCAATGGAATTGGCGGTAGCTCTGACATTTTTACAGATACTCATGCACATCAGCCTTTAGACAAGGAGATTTCTGAGCCTTTGGACAATGACAGGCTAATTAAAATCCCTATCAATGCTGTAAAACCTCATCCAAGTGCCCCAGGATACAGCAAGCCTCCGAGCACTTCTTCTTTGCTCAAAGCATCAGTTCTGCAGCAGCAAGCCAGACAGGAGCAAGCTGTCTCTGGGGGGCAGCATCGACCCAGAAGCCCACGCTGTTCCTTGCACAGTCCACAAACTCCAAAGCAGGAAGCTGGTGTCAAACAAACTGCATCACAACAAGCACAGGGTCTTTCTAGCCCCACTGTGAGGTCTGTGGACGCCTCCGGGCTGGGGCCTTCCGCTCAGCCTTTCAACGGTTGTGTTCAGGGTTTGCACACAGAGGGTTCAGATTTGGATTCTCAAAGCATGCCTCCCAGTACGTCTCTTCACAACTCGTACGCCTCCTCCTGCAGTGATGTGGTCAGTTTGGAAGATGATGTTAGCAATACTGAGAAAAGGAAAAGACAGAAATACAGGCCTAAGGACCATGTGGTAAATTTAGACGGACAGACTGTAGAAGACAGCACTAAACCAGTCCGGTTAAAAGACAGGAGACTGACATTTGACCCTGTAACAGGACAGATCAAATCCTCCTTTCATAAGGAGACTTGCCAGGAGGGGGAGGTCAGACCGGGCCACAGACCCGAGTCTCAGTGGTCCGAACAGCCGAAGCAGAATCCACCGGTTCCTCCCAGTCCCTTCCAGCAGACAGACTGGAAAGAGCTGTCGAGGAGCGAAATCATCCAGTCGTACCTCAGCCAGCAAAGCAACGTGCTGACATCGTCAGGCGCACACACTCCCGGTGCACACTTTTTCATGACAGAGTTCTTGAAAAAAGAGGAACACCGAAGTACAGATGTCAAGAAAACACACGTGTTGGCGCCAGAACTCCCAGCCAGGGATTTACCCGGGGTTGGCAGAGAGGTCATCGATGAAGACCTGAACAAATTACACACGCAACACTGGTCCGGGGTTAACGGTTGCTATGACACAAAGGGTACTTGGTATGACTGGACAGAGTGCATCTCCTTAGACCCACATGGAGATGAGAGCAGGTTGAACATACTGCCGTACGTCTGTCTGGATTGAAACTGAGGTCGGGTTTCTGATTTGGAAGTTGTAAGCTGCCTTCATCAAATAGCAGTGTGTGAAGGCTAGGGTTGCAACAGTATACCAGTTTCACGGTATGAAAATTGAGGGTTATCATACCATGTAGATTTGCTTATCTTTTTATTTTCAAAAGCGATACTTTTTACACATACTTACATTTTTTTTTAAATGTTTCAATTATAATAAAGCATTTGTTCAACCCCCCCAAAACATGTTTTCAATAATAATAATAATAATAATAATAATTGTGTAATACAGTATACTGTGAAACCGATTTTCTGAGACATCGTGCCGTGAAAATCTCATACCATTGCAACCCTAGTGAAGGCACTTTATTTAAGTGTAAGCTGCTGTTTTGCACTGTTGGTGAAAGTGTAGTCAATTTTGTGCCTGCTTGGGTGTGTGTGGAGCACAGGGGATGTAATCAGTGTTTTTATGAGTTTTTGAACATTGTGTGACGACAGCGCGAAGGAAAGAGGCTATGCATAATCTGACCATTTAGTTGTGGGTGTTCAGTAACTGTACAGATTGAGTTCCCGATACCTGCCATTCTTTGTATGGGAGAGAACATCACATTTATTCGTCATCCACGTGACTTTTCTGCATCCACTCACATTTAGTGCACAGTACAGTATTTTTTAATTTAAAGTTTAGTTTATGTTTAAAAAAAGAGTGACTCAATCAACTTTATCACCTTTCAATAGAGAGTAGGGTTGCAACTGTATGAGATTTTCATGGTATGTTTTACAGTGTACGGTATTACATTATTATTATTATTATTATTAGTAGTAGTAGTAGTAGTAGTAGTAGTAGTAGTTAGAATGACCCTTAAAGGAATTAAAATGTTTTTTTGGTTGAAAAACACTTTATTATAATTGGAACTTGAAACCATTTTTAATTGGAAGTATGTGTAAGAAGTCTCCCTTTTGAAAATACACTTTTTAAAAAATGTCAATACCATAGATAAGCAAATGTACATGGTATGATAACCATTAATTTTCATACCATGGTAAACTGTGAAACCGGTATACTGCTGCAACCCTAGTAGTAAGTTACATAATTGGAGCAGACATCCAACAGATGCATCTAACAATGAGGTTTTTGTTGCCATTTCTTCATGTATCTTGAACAAGGCTGTTTAGCTGTTGAAGCTGAACTTAATACTATTTTCAAGTAGCTATTGTCTTTACCATTGGTATTAACAACTATCAACTGGTGTGAAAAACATTTATCATTGCACCTTTTTAGAACCACAGCTGTTTCCCCCATTGCACAACTGTCTCTTGCAGCGACTTTCAGCAGAAAGAATAACCGACAAATCAGCTTTAAAACATTTGAATATTTTCCTTGTGTTGTGAAGTTTGACTGCTGTTAAATAAAGTGACATGAAACTGCCAGATGTGACTGCAGTTTGAGGTGAGAGGAAGAAGGCTGGTACAGTGTGGGGGTTGAACAATGCACGCTGATAAAGAAATGTGGCTGTCATGTATATTTATTTACTTATATATTATTTTTAAGATTTGTATATGTGTTCAGATTACACTAAAACATTTTGTTAGATTTCTTTATTCAGAATTGGTTCAGTGATGCGACAGTCCTTTTCCTGCTGATACACCAACCTACCTTACACAGGAAAACTCTCCAAAATAACACATTCTGATAATGTGAACTTATTTTATTTTATACTTGCCTTTTCCCTTTACTGTGTATTTAGGCTGTAAAATATGAATTAAAATGGCGGAGCAGATTATGCTACAAGCTTGCATCTTTGTACTGTCAGGAAAAACTGAGATATAAATTGACATGCTGGATAAAGTACTTAATATCATTCCTTTAGATATTGTTTGCCTTATGGAAACCTGTGTTTTCCCTGAAGACAGAGCCTTAGTGAATGTACAGAAATTAGCCTTTTGTGTTCAGTCGAATGCAGAAGAGTACATATTTGCTACTTAGTCCTATAAGTGGACATGTTGATATGTGTTAATAAAAAAAAAGTGAAGGAATTGTGATTGTCTTCTCTTTATGTGTTTATTGCTGGCTCTTTGTAATTACTCACATTAATCTAACTGACAAATTAATTCCCACAGTGCAGAATCTGGATGCGCATCACTCAAAAATTAATTAACATTCACATGCTTCACATTCATATGACTTAAATAAATAATAATTTATCAAAATATTTGCCAATACATTTTCAGTCGTTTGATGAATTGATGAATCGACAAATCATTTCAGCTTTAGAATTGTTACCGGCCACAAACATCTTGGCTCATCTTGGCCATTTTAGCCTCTATGATTTTAGCTCATTCACACTGAGGCTGTGAATGAAAAGTGGCATTATGAAATAAAACTATTAGATTATAAAAATGGTGTTAAATTAAAACAGGAAAAGGGACATTTTGAATAAAACAAAATGCTGGGAATAAATAAAAATGCAATAAACCTGCAATTCACAGTTTCATGGTTATATATTTTGTCTTTTTATTCGTATTAGTAACACTTTATATGGGGGGGGTCGTGTTAAGGGAATGTGACATAGCTTTTCACGCACTTCTTGCTTTTTTTCAATTACTATTTAAAATTGTATATTTTGGTAGATTGAAACTTCAAAATCTACCATTTTAAATGCAGCTCACAACACAACAGTTCCATTTTCTAAACGCATGTCCATGAATTGCTTTTATTTTGAAACCTGTGACCGGAAGCTGTGAGTTTCCTCCATTGTTGGCAGTATGACGGTTGCCCGGTCGTCCTCCGATGCAGCCGCTCCACACCGCCGGTGACTCGTCACTCCGCGGTGGAAGATGGCTGCGGCGGACCGGCCCCCTGTTAGGGAAGGGATCCGGATAGTTTTTCTGTGTGTGGGCTGGTACACGGTCAGCTCGGGGGGCAACATCGTCAACAAAATTATCCTCAATGGATTCCCGTACCCGGTCACAGTATCTCTGTTTCATATCATTTCTATCGTCGTCTTCCTCCCGCCGTTGTTGCGGGCATGGGGAGTCCCCAAAACAGAACTGCCGAGCAGGTACTACCGGTGGTACATCCTGCCTTTAGCTTTCGGAAAATACTTTGCATCTGTGTCGGCACACTTCAGCATATGGAAAGTACCCGTTTCATATGCGCACACCGGTGAGTACAGCGGATTTGATTTATGTTTGGGTAAAAATGTGAGAGGCCACCTGAGTAACTTGATGATGTGTCTGTAACGTCAGCTGATGTTAGCTTCATGCTAACGCTGGACAACTCCGACATTTAACTAGCATGTGGGCCCCGGGTTAGTGTGGCGTTATGGAGGTCGTGAACAGACAGACTTTCATGAGATTAATTAACTTACCATGGGTCCTCTAACTACAAATTGGTCAGCTTTAGGCTCCATTTAAGAATCACTAAATGGCTGCTGTTAGCTAGCTAGCAAACTTAATTAACGCTGATGCGACGTCAAGGGGGAGGGTCCATTACTGAACCTGCTCTGTTCTGCAGTCTAACTTTGAACTCACACAGCTCAATTGATTTTTCTCCTAAGAAACTCTATTTGAAATAGTATTAGATTACGTGCTGTGGAATTCAATAACGCCAACTGGCTGCCTGTCTTGTGAGAGCAGCAGCTTGTATAACTTGCAGTTACAGTTGCCACTTTATTAGGTACAATTCAGTCAGATACAACGAATAAATCCTACCAGTTCCTAAATTTGATCCTAACCCCACCAAGGATCTTTGAAGTTGTTTAGAGGCCTGCAAAGAAATGTGTAATTTCAAGTTTACTACTTATATTTGAAGTAGAACTGCAAGGATTACTCAACTAATCAATTAGTCGATTGACAGAAAAATAATCGGCAATTATTTTGATAATTGATTGATCTCTGAAGTAATTTTTCATGCAAAAATGTCAGAAAATACTGTTTTCAGCCTCTGAAGTGGATATTTACTGCTTTTCTCTGTTTTTTTTAAATCATATTAAACTGAATATCTGTGGGTTTTGGACTGACAAAACAAGACATTTAAAGCCATCACATTTGACTTTGACAAACTGAGATGGACATTTTCCACAAATTTCTGACATTTTATAGATCAAACGATTAATCAAGAAAATAATCTGCAGATTGATCGATAATTAAAATAATCGTCATTTGCACCCCTAATTTCAAGATGAGTTTACTAGAAGTTAGGAGGACAGGGTTTACTATACAGTCAAATGTCTGTCTAATCCTTCCATTATGAAGGGTGTTATGTTCATTTTAGGTTGAAACTGTTTAGAGAGATGTTCTTTTTGGAGGCTGCAGTTTGTGGTGAGATGTTTCTAACTTTTGTTCATCCTATTTCTGTATTTAAAAGGGCAAACTTAACAAAAGAAACACTTCTCAGTACAATGCAATACAGTTCAACAGTACCACAACTTACAGCCTCCAAAATTACCATAGGGTTGAATCAACACATCTCTGAACATAGTCTTCATGACTAGGATTTATTGTCGGCCCAGGCTGCTTTACCTAACAAAGTGATATGACTCTACTAAAAACCTATGAATAAAACCGTCCTAACTTCTATCTCTCTCACCTTGAAATACAAGTAAGTAAACTTGAAATGAAACATGTTTTGCAGGTTTAAACCTCCTCTAAACCACTTCAAAGATCCCTGGTAAAGATAAACTTTTTTTAGAAGAGAAACTTTATTTGTCACATACAATCAGGATAAAAAATTGGCACCATTTACTAGCCAAATGCTAGTAAAATATGCAAGTGGCAAGTAGATTTGCTTCATTTACTAGCCAAAAAACAATGGTAATCTATTGAGTGGCTAGTAGATTTTTAACATTCACTAGCCATTTGGCCGGTGGACACAAAAGTTAATTTTGGACCCTGCATGTACACAGCACCCCATAGTGAAATTTGATCTCTGCATTGAACCCATCCTAAGCATTAGGAGCGGTGGGCCACTCTATATAGCACCCAGGAAGAAAGTTTGGGGTTAAGTGTCTTGCTCAAGTGATTAATGGACAACCTGCTCTACCTCTGTGCCACAGCCGCTGCTGGTGTTAGGACCAGATTTAGGAACTGGTGGGATTTATTGCTGGACTGTTGTACAGCGTTAATAAACTAAATAAACTGGCAACTGAGTGTTTTGTGAAACCTGTGAAAATAAAGTAAGTAAACTTGAAATCGGCACCTCATCGACATCACTTTGAAGACCCCTGGTGGTGTTTGCACAGGGTTGGAAATTAGCTGATACAATATACAAATGGCTGCTAGATTTGCTTCACTTACCAACCAAAAAAAACAATGGTAATCTATTAAATGGCTGGGTAGATTTTGGAATCCACCCAGCCATAGTGGCAGGTGAGTCTGTCATCATGGATGACAATTTCCATCAACACTCTTAACTGGTTTTACCAGCTAAACTATTCAGGTAGATACATTCCATTGATAATTGATGCTCAGTTGTCAGTCTAATACTTTAATAATAGTCTAAAGTCTGCAATAAATGTAATGCTTTAGATGCAACTATTTGAGAGGTGTTGATTCAACTTCAGAATTTTTGAGACTGCAATTTGTCTTGTCGTTGAGCTGTATTGCGTTATAGCGAGAGGTGTTTCTCATATGAATGTATGAAAGGGGTGACAAAATATTAGAAACACTGCTCCGTATAATGTGATAAAGTCCAACAGCACCCCAAGCTAGTAACTACAGCCTCTAAAATGATCATAGGTTGAACATAATACACCCTTAATACTAGCTTCTCTACACTGGCTTCCTGTAAAATTAAGAATTTAATTTAAAATCCTTATGATTGTATATAAGGCTCTCAAAGATCAGGCACCAGCATATTTTACTGACTGACGTTACTGACTGCACCTCGAGTATCCAAAAGTACAATGGGAGCCAGAGCGTTCAGCTATCTAGCTCCTTGTCTGTGTAACGATCTCCCAGTTTTAGTTCGTGAGACAGACGGCGTCCTCACTTTTAAAAGTATGTTGAAGACCTTCCTCTTTGAGAAAGCATATAGATAGGGCTGATTCAGTATTCGTTTTAAAGTGGTATTTTAAAATTAATTTGTTTTGTTTTGACACACTCAAAGCTCTTTACAACACAAGCCAGCATTCACACATTCATACACTGGTGGCAGATGTGCCACCTCAGGGTTCAATGTTGTTGTTTTTTCACTTCACTTTACTTATTTGTGGTAATCAAATTACAACAAAAGACTTATGCTAACTGTCAACACTCAATAGAAATGAGAAGAAAGTGAGATGGCTCACTCCTTAGCTACTTCGATAATTAGCTCCAGATAAAAAAAAATGTATTTAATTATTTTTTACCACCAAGTGACCATCAAGTGAGTTGCTAGATTTACTTGCCCGACGAGTAGGCAGTCCTTATTGTTGAGCCCTGCACCTGCTCATCACATTCGGAGTTCATTATTTTTCCCAAGGACACTTCGACATATAGTCTGTGGGGACGAGGGATCAAAGCATCCACCTTCTGATTAGTGGACAACAACCGCTCTACCTCCTGAGCCACAGCTTCCCATATTAGTATAGTAAATTAATAAAAGAGTCCTCCTAACTTCTAATAGTTTATCCTGCCTTCAGCTAGACGTTAAGTAGACTTCAAATGAATCTTTTCTTCGCCTGTTTGACCTCCTCTAAACTATTTCAAAAAACCTTGGTGGTCCTTGGACATAATTTGAGTCACAGCTGCCTACCATGTCAGTAAAATCTCTCTCGCTCTAAAGTTTGAAAGTTGCTTCCATCCTTGTGGATGGTAGTTTTCAATGGTGTGCTGAATCTAGTTTTGATGTTTTTTTCAGTCTGAAAACGTGTTGATAATTTTTGTACCTTTTTAAATCATCAGGGTGCCACCACTCTTGAGTAAAACTCACACCAGGATAAACCTAATAGTACGTCAGTCAGTGACTCACACAGTACAATAGAAGTGTGTTTGACAGGCTTTGGCTCTGACGTATAGAGCATTTTATTGGAGTCCTAACTTATTCAGCCTTGTACTCTCCACCTGCTGCTGTTGAATGGCATTACATGTTTATCAAGGAAACAAACTGATTGTTGTACTTTCCAAGCTGACAATGTCCCTTTTCTATCTTTTTTTCTCCCCCTCACAGTCAAAGCTACAATGCCAATATGGGTTGTGCTGTTATCAAGAATTATCATGAAGGAGAAGCAAACCATGAAGGTGAGTAGTTTCGACACAGCAAACAAGGCCCGCTCTGTTTCTCAGTGTTTGAGACTGAGCAGTGGTGATGTGGCACAGTACTGCCCCTGTACTGAATCTCATATTACGACCATCTGCAGGGGCTTTGTCCCTGAAGTTGATCATATGTTCTGTGGAGAGGTGGAGGGCGACTTTTTATTTCCCCACAGTCACATTTACCTGTTAAATCCCCAAATTCACTCACTACTTTGCATATTATAGGAGCCAACTGGGTTTGTGTTGGTGCATGCCTTTGAAAGCCTGTTTTATTTAATGCAAAGTATTTTGGTATGCAGTGTGCAGGTGGTGGAAAGGCTTCAGACAGATGACAAATCACCTGTTACATGCACAACGTTTTGAGCCAATGACTTCGGGGAAACACTTGTCAGGGATTTACACCCAATACAAATGTATGTACCAGATGAACCGGGTAGATCAACTTGAGTCGATGTATTAAGTACGTCTCTAACTGCAAGTGCTATGTCAGCATTATGTTACACAAAACGTATTCACACAAAAAACAAAACCTCCAATAAGTCATTCTGTTGGACCACAGCGGTTCGTGAAATGGTATCACGATCATATCACTGCATACAAATTCACTCAAAGTTGATTATTTTCTCTATTAATAAATTGTTTGCTCTGTGAAATGTGAGAAAATTGTAAAAAAAATGTCCATCACAATTTCCCAGAGTGCAAGGTCATGTCTTCAAATGTCTTGTTTAGTCGGTCCGTCGCTCCAAAATAAGAAAAAATATTCTGTTTACTAATATTATTTTAGTTTTTATATATTTTGAGTTTGAATTTTATATCATTAGAAATGCTTTGAAATGACTTAATTAAATAATTGATTATCAAAATATTTTCCAATTAATTTTCAGTCGATTGACAAATTGATTAATCGTCTAATTGTTTCAGCTCTACAGTTATTGCCCGGCCCCATAAACACCTTGGCTCATCTTGGCCTCTGGCTGTTTTGGTACCAAAATACAAAATTCAATGTGACAAAGTCTAAATTAGCCGTGACACTCTTCCACACGTCCATTCATATTATACAAAACTCCATAGAGTGCTATACGAAATTCTGTATTATAGGAAACCATTAAAGGGGAACTATGATGCAGGCTGTATTTTCTGCATGCACACTGTGTTCAGCTGTGAAACTGTTAAATTGTATTGTTGAAGTATTGCTCCTAACTATAGTGTAGTTCTACCATAATACTCACTGTGCTCTGTGCAGCTGTATTATGTAAAACAAATCAGATGTCAATGGAGGAAAAAAGGGAAAGCACCTCAATATCTGCCTCTTGGTCTTAAAGAATCAGAATTGGCTGCCAAAAAGCTTGATTGGGACAAAGTTCACAACATTTGACATCTCTGGAATACAGCGTATGTATTCCATCCTGATGGTGGAACATTTTTACTGTCGAGGTTTGCTAAATGTGAATAACCTTGCAGTCTTGAGTCTTGCATCAGCATGTCATATTTACCTTACAGTCAACAGTTCAGTATTCAGACAGGCTGGGTCCACAGACAGGGAGCGTAGGTGTTGATGACGTGTGTGTGTGTGCGTGCATGCGTGAGTGCGTGCGTCTTGTTTGAGGAGCAGCAGACCGCACTGTGCTGAAGAACCTACGGTTGTATAAAAACATTATAACATCTAAAAGACTGATTAAGCACTTTGTCAAACACAGTAACACCTGTATAACAGTGTAAAAAAACAAGCATCATACACTAGAACAGTCGTATTGGATTGCATTAGACTGGACAAGTGTAAAGTGGACACTGTAGATACTCTAAGAAATGAGTACATATGACTAAATAGTATCCTCCTCAAGCTCAAATGCATTGGTGTAGT
This sequence comes from Heterobranchus longifilis, assembly GCA_028570985.1. NCBI lineage: Eukaryota > Metazoa > Chordata > Actinopteri > Siluriformes > Clariidae > Heterobranchus > Heterobranchus longifilis. The sequence goes on along the minus strand of JAOVVB010242086.1, from coordinate 11,395 downwards.
CTCCAACATTACCTCTTGAATGCAGAAAGCCTTCAGGATGAATTTCCAAAATAAGTCAGCAAACGTGAAATGGGACAGAAATCTAGGCCTCTGCCAAAATAGACGAGGGCTCTCTTAATTTTCAGGGTCACAAAAAGTACAAGCATGTTCAGTGCGTTAGCTGAAGATACATTTTAAGTTTTCATCCTGATTGTGTTTAACAAGTCGTTGCCCAGAACTGCTTTGCTTCCTCATCGTACATCCTGTTGAAAATGTTTAATCATCAACCAACAAAGGAGAGAGCTGGTTTAAAGGCACAGTCCACAGTTTTGGTGTGCAGCCAGTAGAGTCCACATCAACTATGTGCATTGGGAACAATTTCTGGCTAAAAGAAGTTCCCAAGCATTTTTTATTACTTTTCTTTTATTACTCTTCTAACTACTGAAAATAGCCCAAAATCACAAAATTGAAAAAATGATGTTTTGCTTGTAGTGTCTCCCCTTAATCAATAATGAAAGTAATGGTTAGTTGCGGCCCTACAGTGCAGTGTTTTCTCAGTTTCACTCTGTGTGGTTGGTTTGAGGGGAGGAGAGTGGGTGAGTGAGTGGGCGCACAAGTGGGTTTCATAACAACTGCATGTCTCATCACTTCTCATGATTTCAACATTTTCAAAATGCAAATAAATCAAAAGCTGTAATGTTTCTGATAGTTTCAGCCCATGAGGTTTTGTCCCCAAGTGCGTGTGTGTGTGTGTGTGTGTGTGATCTCAGATAGAAGAGTTATGTCCAGCTGCAGCCTCTAAAGGTGTGAAAATGTTGTCTCGTCTTCTTAACATCATGTGTTTGATAGACTGATAGTGTTCCTGTTGTGTGTCAAGCAAATACTGAATTTCCTGCATTCTGGTGAATTTTTATGCACAAATTTGTGCTTTTTCTACATCAATTCATGGTGGAAACTTAGTAAAAAATAAAAGTCATGTTTTTATTGGGGGAGACAAATGCACATGTTGTAAATATTGAGGGGGACATGTCCCCTGCATCCCCCCTCAAATCTACGCATATGTAAGTATCGTATCGCCAGAGTCTTGCTAATACACAGCCCTCGTTTCTTTCGAAGATTAAAATGTGGCTGTGCTTTGGATTTACAGGAATGCTGAAAATGTCACCTTACATTTTCTATGCAAAAAACACACTTCACTTCTCTATTAGCCCGTCAAAGTTACAGTGATAATGATTTGTTTACGTTACAGCAATGCATAATTTTTTTGTTGAGATATTGCCAAACAAACGTGCGGACAGACCACTCACATTCTTCCTCATTTTCATAGGGATGCAACTAACAATTACTTTCATTATCGATTCATCTGCAGATAATTTTTTTGTTCTGTCTATAAAATTGTATTGGGGTTGATTGGGAAACAGTCCCTGATGTGGCAAATGATGTTTTGATACTGAAGTGGACATAAACTACTCAGGTGTTGTTTGTCTTTGTTTCTGCTGACTCTGCCTTCCGTCTCTGTGTGGTCCTTGTCGTAGGTGTACGTATCGCTCATCCCCATCATTGGAGGAGTGCTGCTGGCCACAGCGACTGAGCTGTCCTTTGATGTTTCAGGACTAATCAGCGCTCTGGCTGCTACGCTCTGCTTCTCTCTGCAGAACATCTTCTCCAAAAAGGTAACTCATTCTCAGGCTGGTGTGTCCCACATGACGAGGAGCGTGGGGAGATTCTAAATTGTTCCTTCTTGGTGGTTTGATGGGAAATGCCTGAAACTGACATCCTGGTTTGTGCGTGCATGCATGTACATGACTCTGTCTGTGTCTCGGCGTGTGTCTCTGCGTGTCTCTGTTTAAAAATGCAGTGGGAAAAGAGAAGTGAATGCATTTCACAAGTGACCATGAACTGAAATCACAAAAGTGTGTTTTTATTTTAACTGTGACCTTTATGTATCCAGTTTTTGCTGTCATGAATCATGATTAAGTATTGTGTGTGTACAAATGTATTTGTATATGCATTTTTGTATGTGCAATCTTTGTAACAACGTTTGTATTGGTCGAGATTTCATTTATTAGCTTCATCTACTATATTTTTGCTTGTGTTGCTCTGTTTGTGATTGAGAGCCCAGAGAAATCACCCAAAACACCATAAGACCAAAGTATTATTGTTACTACTAATACTTTAATTTGAGTGGCTTGTCCTAGTTTACAGAAGAAGACATTTTAATGTTGTTAATGTGGCATTTAATATGAGCAACATACTATTCTAATATCACAATACAAGTTTCAGGCAGTGGGTGGTTAGAAAATGTGACTTGGCTGTTAAAAAGGTGAGTTAGTGTAGTTTAGGTACATTATACATTTTTCTCAAGTTTTACTGCCGTGTACAGTATTGCAAGTTAATTTTAAGAATAATGCTTAAGAGGGTCTGAAGGGAGAATCCAACCTTTAAATGCTGAATTTAGGTTGTCACGGCCACAAGATAGTTGCTGCACTTCATTACTGACCCTTGCACAAATGTTCCTAAAACTCAGTGATGAAATAGTTATATTTTTAAATGGAAATATTTCCATCTCCGACTGCTACTTATCATCATATAAACAATTTCACTGGACCTGCCTTGTCATTTGGTACAAGCCCAGCTGATTTTGGCAGCAACTCTACAACAAAGTGAGTTTTGAACACAATCGTCAAGGTTGGAAAATGTTAGGAAAGTGATGGAATGTTTCTGATTTAAAGAGGCAGATGGAGTGTGTCATGTTCTTTAAGTTTGTAGTGGACAACAGAAAGACCCCAGACTTTACATCACTATCGTGCAGTTGTGACTCTTATTTTTCCACTACCTTTTCCTAATTTATCTTTTTTTTTTTCTAGGTGTTGCGTGACACAAGGATCCACCACTTGAGGCTGCTCAACATCCTGGGCTTTAATGCCGTTATCTTCATGCTGCCCACCTGGGTTCTGCTGGATCTCTCTGTGTTTCTTGTTAACGGAGATCTGGTGAGTAACGGATATTTCGTGACGTTTCCCAACCCTGTTTTGGCTTTATGATTTTTCTGACCCTGAACGTAACCTGACCGCACTGCTTTCCTCACAGTCGGACATCTCAGGATGGACGGGTACCTTCGTCCTCCTGCTCATCAGCGGCTTTTGCAACTTCGCTCAGAACGTCATCGCCTTCAGCGTGCTGAACATCGTCAGCCCGCTCAGCTACGCCGTCGCCAACGCCACCAAGAGGATCATGGTCATTAGCATCTCTCTGCTAATGCTGCGCAACCCGGTCACCCTCACAAACGTCATGGGTATGATGACGGCCATAGTCGGGGTCTTCCTCTACAACAAGGTGAGTCATGCCGACCACGAGGATGGAGGAAGGGAGCAGAAGATAAAGGAGAAAAGATTTACTCTTCTTTTGTTCCTGACATGACAAGCTATCAGCAGATAATATCGGTAGTACACAGTGTACACTATGTACTTACTTGCGTAGTGCATACATGTTGACAGCGTAGTGCACCTATTGTCAGCTGCCAAAATATCTGCCAGCTTGTTTTCTCACTACAGTATAGTGGTGCTTAGTGAAAAGAAACACATATATAACTTACATTTGTATAGTTATGCCATTTTCTCAAGTTTGAAAATACGTTGGTGGTCCCCTAACTTCTGCTACGTAGCAAAGATGGCGACCGTTGAGGGTGAGAAGTGTACAGCGTTCCCCACACAGCTTTTTGACCGTTGTGTTTGCACCATCCAGGTACTCGTAGTGCATTTTGTTATTATTCTCAGTGTGAACGCACTGTGCACTCAAAATAGCAAGTGTAAGTGCAGAAGTACGCAAATTGAGATACAGCAGTTTATAGTTATTCTTTTTTTTTTTTTTTAAGTGCCGCCCTTTATTCTGTGGTAGTAAATTAAACCGGTTTGCATAATAACGTACTCCTTTCCACAGAAACCAGCCGTCACTATGTGCTCTGTTATCCATAGTCTATATATGCTCTCAGCACTTTGCTCCATTGTTTTCCCCTAAATAGCAAAGTGCTTGGTACTCTAAAAGCAGCTTTCCATATCTCGCTCTCCATCCAATCTGTGGCTGATTGCCATCCACTTCAAGTTAAGTCACACTTTATTTATCCTCTTGGAGAAACGTTTGACCCACCCAAACTATTTAGGATCCGTGGGCAGCCACAGCGCCGTGCCAGGGAGAGAACTCCAAAGACACCCAGTCATTTAAAATCCATTTGCCCTTCTCTCTGTGTCAACAGGCCAAGTATGACGCTAACAAGGAGAAGAAGCTGCTGCCGAGCGCCAAGCAGGACCTGATGTCCTTCGACAACCCGGCGCTGGAGAAGATCCAGGCCAACGGGTCAGTGCCTTTCTCCCACAGCACCGAGCAGCAGCACAGCTGGAACAACGTGCTGACCGACCACTTCCAGTACAGCCGGCAGGCCTACACGACAAACTACAGCAGCAACCACCAGTACGTGGTGTAAAGGAGGAGCCTGTCATAGACATTACTGTGTAGCCGCCCTCCCAGCAGCGTGACGCAGCCCCGCTCCAAACACCAGACTGAAGGCAAGTGCTGTTTGTTCTGGATAGGAAGAATGACCAGTGACGTGACCTCTCCCATGCTCCTCCCTGTCTAAACTTCACTTTCTGACAGCTTCTCTGTACGTCATTGTTTATTTATTAATTTGGTACCGACTGTATTGGATGGTCTGAGAGGAAACAAAACTTAAATAACCCGATTCATACATTTTGGTGACGGATTCAGCCATGTGTTACAGCAGGTGGACACGTAAAAAGGTAGTTGATGAATGTTTTGCACCTTACTATCTGGAAATATCTGTTTTGTTTTCACAACCAGCCATAATTAATTTTGGGTTATTTTGTTCACTTTCAGAGTAAAGGATGTCAGCTGTAATTATTTAATGTGAACGCTAACTTGCACCGAAACAACAGTCATGTTATATTTTGTAACAAACTAATCCCAGTGGAATGCCTTAACATTTTGGTTTTAGGCATTTCATATGTAGGAGTGTCATTTTTCTTCGTGAGGCACCTGTAATGATGTGAGGAGAAACAGTCCGTTTGAATTGTTGTCCTCGACAACAAACATGTTCCACTTTTCAAAAGCTTGATGCAGCTGGGACTTGTTTGTAGACAGTGGAGGACTTCTGGCGACTGTCACCTAAAAAAAAAGTTGCAGAATTAATTTTTTTGTAGCTTTAGTCCAATGGTATGATCATTTGATCAGACGATGTGTTTTTCACCATGCTAGCGGCACGGCTCTATAGATAGCAATGATGGTCCACCACCAACTATAGCACCTTCATCAGATCAAAAGTGTGGCCAGTACTTTGGTTTGTGACTAAATTCCTGCAAAACAAATGACAATTCCGTACTGGAAACACAATTCATTCTGCACATGCACAAAGGTCAGCGCATGAGCAGAATACAACCATTATGCACATGCGGCTGTCATCGATCAGTACTGCGCATGTGCTACTCAACAGAGATGGAAACGAAGCAAGATGACTCACTCACTTCTCCATCATCAGCTTCGGAAAAAACAATGTTTAATTCAGAAAGTTAAGACTTTTTAAAACAAGTTTTAGCATCTTCTGGATGCAGTCTGATGAGGGATATGATGCGAGTATATGTGACTTATATGTACATCACATTTATACGCAGATATATGTGTGAAACATACAAAAAAACGTAACACATAGCCTAAAGCTAGCCATGCTAACAGCTAGTCAGTTAGCTACAACCACGGTCCAACATGAACCTTTTTGTCCACTAGCCAAATGTTAGTAAATGTTCAAACTTTACCAGCCACTCAGTAGATGACTTTTTTTTGGCTGATGAGTGAAGCAAATCTACCAGCCATTTGCATATTTTACTAGCATTTGGCTAGTAATGGTGCTAATTTTGGAACCTGGCTACAACACAATGTAGCTGGCTAGTTAGCACTAGCTGTCTGTTTTGTCAACAACTTCGGTCTGCCTCCACTGAATTTACATTCTCTACACAAACAGATGTGAAATAATTACATGTAAAGTTCCGAATTCACATTTTAGTCCAGCACAATGGCGGCAATACCACATTTATGGATGCTAACGGCCATAAAACAGAAAGATGTTATCGGCTATCTTTGATGTGACGTCCGTCAACGTGTTCACAAGTTTGCGCGTGTGCGGAACGGATCGTGTTTCCGGTACGGATCAGGCAGAGACAAGCATGTTAGCATTGTCATTGTGAGCATGTTAGCATGGTAACAGTAGAATTTAGACTGCGCACATTTTCCAACATGGTTCAAAATTACAAGTGTCTGATGAAGAAAAATGCCCAAATTTGTTTGTTGCACACACACACATCAGTAAAGGTTTGGTCACACTTGTGTTTGTAAGGTCCACTAACAAGGTACTTTTCAACACAGACACACGGAGCCTCCATGTATTTGAACTGAGATAAACTTTCAGAGTGAGACCAGTTCTGTCACCCAGAACAGTCAATGACCTCCCGCAGATCTGAACTTTCTCCAAGAAAACAAATAAGTTCACCGTCTGTTATCATGGAGCAGAAATGTAAAAAGTTAAAATTAGGTTTACCTTTCAGTATGAATACTCTTTCATACTGTTTTTCATAAGTTTCATCTTTTTTTAGGGGGTCTAACCATGTAAAATGAAATGGAGATGTTAAAATTCATTACTTTGCTGTCATAGTTTGGAGGTAAAGAATTGATTTAAAACAATGCATAGGTTTTTTTTTTTTTAATTGATTATTGGTATTTATTGATCTGCAAAGCTTCTCAGGCAGTGAGATTTTCTCTCCTGTCAGGCGATTTTTTTTTCCAGCCTGAACCAAAGCTGCTTTGTCATGTTTCTGTTTTTTAAACAGAGGCCCGTTTCCAGTTTGCACATCATGAAACGATTAAATGTGTCCTGCAGATTGTGACTTTAAAGTCCTGCTGGTGTTTTAATTTACAGCATCAGGCGTTTACCCGACAGATTCAAAATGAGACGTGCATGAAATCACAGGTTTGCTTTGTGCAATTAAAGCTTCAAGAAGTTTGATTATCATGATTGATTACACTGTCTGCAAAATTATTAATCATTTATTCATGAAAAGCTTCTTTTTTTTTTTACTCCTTGAAGAACTATTTAATTAGGTAACGTCATATTTTCTCCTTGCAGGATCTCTGATGCACACTGGGCATCTCACTGCAGCAATATAAAGTTTTTATGTTCTTTTTTTTTTTTGCTGTTTCAAATGCATCTGAAATCAATGTTACATTTCTGCTCATTTATTTTGGCCGAACAACACAATTGACAGCAGTTAATTGAATTTTTGTAAGAGTGCCAGTTGTAGCCTGTGAGCTTGTTTTTTCAGCTGTAGTCTGATAGATGTGGGTAAGGGGATATTGCAGTTATATTCTAATAATATGGCTTTTATTTACTGTTTGTCTTCTCTGACAAATTCAAAACACTGTCACAGTATTTAGTCTGGAGGAAAACGAGCTCTGTGGGGTCGCTGCGCTCTGGGCTTCCCAGACACTAACTAATATGAATAGTCGTCTCTTTTTTTTTTATAGAGAAAACCAGTTCTTAGTGCTGAGATAGTTTGTAGCTGACATAGTTTGTAGGATCTTGGGGACCCGGAGCTGCTCTGTTTTTCTCCAGCAGGGAGGGAAATCATCACCGCCTGTTTTAAAGAAAGATATCAAGTTGGCTGTTTTACACTGATTGACCAGAAAACACCTGTATGTTGTCATGTAGTGAACAGCCTGGGAATAATTACCGTCTTGTGTTTTTTTTTGTTTTATTCAGACTGCTGCTGTAGTTGTTTGTGTGTTGACTATTGTACACTTTGAGGCTGTACTTTGTGGTGTTGGACTGAGTTCAATTTAAACATATAAGCAGAAATATCAGAATGCAGTCCACCGTAACACCACAAACAACAGCCTCAAAAATGACAAAGGAGTTGAATCAAAACCTCTGAGACCTTTGGTGTCCGCATCGATTAAAAATATACATTTCATAAAGCTAGTATTTATTTATTGAAAATGTTCTGATACAGGATATAAATCCTCCACACCAGACTCTCCAACTAATACAACAAACATTTATCTACTGGGATGTTTTGGTTTTTAGTTCTGTTATGAAAACCTCCAAACTTTATACCAGTTGTACTCAAATTATGATAGGGTGCCGGGTGGCCCGCCAACCATTTTCTAATTCACAAAGAAAAATAATTGATTCACACTGACACATTTTTTTTGTAATTTGAATGTAAATAAAGTGCCAGAGTGCATTTAAAAAAAACATCAAAATAGTTTATCAAAAAAACATGCCAGAGGAGGCTCGCTGGCTAAGCCCTGAATGTCCTCAAATCCCAGAAACGCTCCTGCGTACACCTGACCTGTGCGAATTTCCAAAAACGTTATGGGCCTATTAATGTTTTTCTCCACAAATATTATTGTTTGCTTATTAACTGGCCCCTGGCCTCCTGTCATTTTGCAAACATGGCCACCGGCCAAAGCAAGTTGAGTATCCCTGTTTTATACAAATATTTTCTCTATTAACATTGAATTAAATTTCTATGTAATATGAAAGTGTTGCTCATAAAGCTGAAACAGCAGAGATTTAACATCACTCTTTGCAGCTGTGTGGTTGTTTGGTTTTACAGCCGCACATATCCTGTATAATTAAATGTAAATCATTAAACCCCCTGTGATGAACTCCACGTATGTTACCTCCCCAACACCAAACAGCAGACAGATTTCCTGAGAGGCTGCAGAACAAAGTCAAGCATTTAACAGCTAAAGCACCAGATATTTATAAAAACAGAGCTTAAAGAAGAGTGAAACATATCAGAAACATATCTTTCTATAGTTTCTATCACTACCTGTCCAGAGATAACCACTAAGCAGTCATGACTTAATCATATATATTTCCACAACATTTTTCCAGCTGCTTTGTTCTTGACGTTTTGTCTACAACAGGTGGATCCTTGATAACTTAGAAAGCTGATCGTAGCCTCGTGTGAAAAACTATTGTTTGTGAATATCAAAGAGGGAAATCTGCTCCCTTTAATCATCACAAATGTTTTTAGAAACAATCAAAATTAGCTGGTAAATGACTTGGCGCAATACTAATAGCCTTTTATGGCTAAAGTTTTTAAAAAAGGACACTTCATCTTGCATATCAAAATGGTGCAACAAAAAAAAAATCAGGTGAAATGTGACATATCGTGCACCCCTACATGATTAGATCAAATGTTTTATACGTGAAGATCAGAGGAATCATCTGTCGTTGTGAGGGGTGAGTAAATGAAAATCTAAACGTATCAACAGCTGAGAAATGTGATTACATGTTAAACAGCAGTGTGACATCGACGGACAACATCCAAACAAAACTATTCAACACAGTTTAAGAATGTAATATTCACATGCAACCTGCAGGAAGGAATCACGGTACAGGCCACATTAGAGCTTTTTGTAGGTCATCTCATTGTCCGCTGCTGCAGATCATGTTTTTGGGTTTCTTGGTATTTTTTTTTCTTCTTTTCTTCCTCTCGTTGCCAAAAGCAGTTTGCAATAAGTATAACCTTTTTGATGCTGATGGGGGCCTTATGTTTTCCGTGTCACGCTGGCTGTTTGTTTCTGTGAGCTAAGTGGGAGAAAACTGTTGATTTGGATGTTGGCTCTCTCTCCTGTAAAGCTTTTCACTGGGATGTCAATGTTAATGAATGGACAAATGGGGAGCTTACTTTGTAAAACTTGTACAATTATTATTTTTTTGCATCTTTAATGGAGGCAAACTTTTTACTTAACCGATGTTTATAGATTTTTATTTATGGTGTCAATGTTCAAAAATGTTGTACAGAGGTGCAGCTATGCACAGTCTTGTCTGCTTATGTTTAGTAAATGCTATTTTTAAATGTTGGGTGGGGGAATAAATGCATTATGGAATACTGAATATATTGAATGTCTTTCTTAATGTCTAAGTATTTATACTTTATGCTTTTTTTTTATTAACCTTTGAATGCAGAATAGATGGACATTTGAAAACGGATGGAGCATATTCAGACACATTTGAATAATAATTTTACATATCATATTGTGTGTGTAATTTATGGAGAGCAGGTGTTACATGTGGTACCTGAAGGATTTAGGTTCAACAAACGAGAACCTGGATGGAGTTTTTCTGCCCCTTAGTGGCCAGAAATCATTTAATCCTGCATCATTTTCGGCTTCCTGGAGATCCAGTGAGTCTAACATGAATGTGAGCACTTTTTAAGAGTAAAGTCATGAATACTTGACCCTGTTTGTTTTAATCCTGAGTAAATCGTGTATCACCTTCTAGTCTTTTATCGACAGCAGCTGTCAGTGCCGTGCACCTGTCCTGTTCAGGGAAAGAAAGAAAGAAATCTGCAAATGGATGGAGTTCTGTCACCATCCCTCTCCTGCTCATGATGTTACAGTTAGCTGTATGTTGCCTCTGCATGGCTGAAACTCCCTGAATGCACCACTCTTCCCAGTGTATGACATGCACAGGTAAGTTCAGCAACGATATGGTCAAAGTCTAATGATAGGAGATTTAAGTAGTCGATGGCCAACTGAAACTGTGTGACTGCCTACATGCTGTTTTTTTTTTAATGTTCTTCAACAGAAACAACCTGACCTGAAAAACTGAAGGCTGCTGATGCCATGTGCTACAAGAAAAAGGTAAAGAGTTTGATCTTTTCTAATCATTGCCATTGTCAGGACCACTGTGGCTGAGTTTAACCCTGATGTCCTTAGAGGACAAAAATGTCTGTGTCAAAAAAAAAGGAAAAGGATGTATTTGCCCTATAGGGCAAACATGAAAAAATGGCTCAATCTGGTGGAAAATGGTAAAAACTGAAATGTAGGGTTCTAGATTGAAAGCCTGATATAATAGAATGCATGATCTTATGCTGTAAAGGCTGTTTTTGTCCGTAAGGGTCTGAGTGTATTTTGGCTATACAGTTTATTATAGAACTATTGAACTTCCAAAATTCGATGGAAAAAAAACTCACACCCTTGCCAAAATGTATGCCATATGCATTAACACAGCCAAAATGAAAAAGCCAAAAATGTCCCTAAGGATGCACAAGGGCTAAATCAGTTATTAAGGTGAAATATAATTATTTATTTTTTAAAAAGGGGGGAAGAGGGGGGGGGGGGTCAACACCAACTGAGGCGACAGCAACATGAGTTTCATTCAAGACTAAAACAGTCAAACAGTATAGAGACAAAAGACACCAAGACTCAAGATAGGATCTTTAATATGAATCAGTAGCATTTTATTCAGTGCTTCAGTAACTGTGCGGGGGGAGCGGGGGGGCGTGCACAATATATTGTTTTTTATCATCATCGTGAAGTCTTGCGAGCTAAACACATC
>JAOVVB010242080.1:0-21841 GCA_028570985.1 Heterobranchus longifilis | reverse complement strand
GACAGGGATTCTGCAAAGAGTCATATATAAACTTTTGCACACACACACACACACACCCCCACACACACACACACACACACACACACACACACACATAATTTCCAAATAAGCCAGTATGCATAAATCTTAGTTTCTACAAATTAGGGCTCCCCTTTTAAATATGATCATTTGAATCATCTGTCTCAGAGCCCATTCATCTCCTTGTGGAATCATCAAGTGCTCATTTTTTCTTGCGCGTCCAACACGTTTAGTCTTGTCTGCAGAATCAAGCCCAATTTCTCAGAAAAAGTCTAATTTGGATGCTCCTGAAGCGTACTGCATACTATATTAGGCACATCTACATTTTTAGACTGATGAATGCATTGCCTAGTCACTAATTTCTGTCCCTTTTAGCATGTTTTGAAAATAAATTTGAAGAGACTAGACACTTGTTTCAGAAGAGCAATTTTACATTTATTACTTATTACTATGACTTACATTAAAGTTACAGTAATGGATGAGTATCAAAACAAAATCCTGTTTGAGTACAGACCAAAATCTGTCAGTACTGTAGTACTGAAGTATTGAATGGTGTCATGTATCTAAAGTTGGCAACAAAAACGATTAGTCAATTAATCCATTTTTTGATCGACAGAAAATCAATCAGCAACTACTTTGATAATTGACAAGTACGTTTTGATTGATTTATCATTGTAAACATGAACTGTTGGTCAGACAAAACCAGCAATTTGAAGACCTTAACTTGGACTCTGGGAAATTGTGGTGGGTACTTTTCAGAAGTTACTGTCATTTCATAGAAAAAACAATTAATCGATCAATCGACGAAATAAGAAGCAGGCTAACAAACTGATAATGGTCGTTAGTTGCAGCCCTTATCAAATGCTCGGTTGTTTAGTTGTTGTTTGATCAGATATTTACTGATCAGGAAACCATGCACCAACTTTACTCTTACCCAACTTTTTTAATGAAAAAACTCTGATATTGGTATCAGCACCAAATCTCATGTATTATAACAACATTTTCAGACTGGCTTACACAGTATGGAGGAATGCTATTACAAGTATAGGGACTGTGTGAAAACCATCTCTTGTTGGTGCACTCAGTGAAATATTGTAATACTGCATCCATTTTATCTGCAACAATTCAAGCAAACAACATGAGCAGCAGTGACTCAGAACATACCCTTTCAACAAAAATATCTAGATTCAAGCCTTCCCTCTGCAAGTGTCCCTGATCGAAACATCGAATCCATACCAGCTTGAGGGCCTTATATAGGCTCAACTATTATAGCTGACCTCCATGTGAACAAAGGCAAGTAAATATAGAAATTAGTACATCTTATTCTCTCTAAACTGCGACCACAGATGTCATTCATGGTAGGAAGGTCATCATTGTACTGTCATATTTATGGAACTGCAGGACAGAGTCCACAACAAATTTTCCTAAGGGGACATTAAAGTATATCTTATCGTATCTTTTTTTTATTATCTTACCTCCAAGTCCATGTCTTAACTAATATAGATAAAGCTACATGTGGAAAGTTTTCAGTGTTGGAAAATGCTGGCTAAGTAGGGATGGAAGGTCGAGAAAAAAAAGATGTGCTTTCAGATTTATCCATATTAGTTTTGACATGGCCAAATTTATGGGCCTGTCAGCATGATAAACAGGCTGCGCTTATGGTCAAGTAGTTCAAAAGTGACCTCTTGTGCTAGGCGAAAAAGAAAAAAAAGTCCTTCATCCAAGATCGAGTGAGTTTAACACACCTCTTCAACGCTGTTAGACATGCTGAGCAACATCTTTTGCTCCTGTCCGTTCCATTGTAGAGGATGCCGCGCCAGCCGGCACAACAGCTATAGCTGCTCTTTGATTTATCTTAGATCAGTGGAGTACAAAGGATATCACAACTGGGATTTGTCAGGGGTAACTTTTTGTGTCTTCACTTTGATAAGGCATTGCAGCATTAAGAAAACACTGAGCGCGTATGAGTGGTGAAGAACAGCCGTCTAGACACACGGCCGCCTTTCTTCCTCCACAACAAATCTTCTCATGTTTGTTCAGAGTTCTGTGCTTTGTTGTTTGGTTAGCTTCCCTGCGGAGTGCTGCGCTACGTCTAGATTAGGATTTTGCTCATTTACTTTATCATCACTAATTAGTCATTGTGATAGGTCTCTCGAATGTGTCTAATTTTTGGTTCCCGTATGTATATTAGTGTTTAATCATCATTGGTGAGTCATTCTTCAAACTCTCATTAACACTTCAAAGGTTTTTTTTTTCATTCTTGGTGTCAGCATGGAAGGAGGACGGGAGGAGATATGTAGAAAGGTGCGTGCAAACAGTAATGCATCCCTTCATTCAAACAGATCCAAATGGATACACACCTTCCATTTCTTTTGCTGTCCCTTGTCCAAATATTCTCCAATCCCTTTCCCTCTGCGTCCCCATATTTCCCTTTAGAAACGCCTCCCTCTGCAGAACATTATAGCCTTCTCTGTGTGCATACTTAGCTGCTCATCCACTGAAGCCCACTTTGATGTATATTTCACTACCGTTGCAGAAAACAGATGAATCGTAGGCTATACGGCAGAGTGTCAAAGTGAGTGCGAATGTGCCGCCGCGTATGTGTGTGTGTGTATGTGGATGTGACTCTGCGCCCTCGCGCTTTCATTGATTCCGCAGAGAGCTGAACAGTCTTTATGTAAATGAGGTGGCATTTAAACATATGCCCTGAACAATTATCTTGAAACAAGTATTTAGCTGCACAAAAACACGGCCGTGTTTGGAGTGAGTCAAGTACTTAGCTGCAAATATTAAGCCATCATGAGGGGACAGAGGTGAGATGAGCCAACTGGCTCGCCATTTGGCGTGTCACTTTGCTCATGGGTGTAAACACGATACCCAGGAATGCGTTTTTAATGATGATCATAATAATAAGTGATACAGGCTCGGTATCAAAGAACTCCCCGAGGACGATCAAGCTGGTGATAGCATCGTGACATTTATCAAGTTCAAAAAAATGTCAGAGAGAAAGAGATTAGTTAAAGTGCTCCTCCTCCATGTTTTAAAGTATTTTAAAGTAAAAAAATGCTCTGCTATGATTAATATTTTCTTTAACATGGTTTTCTCACAAAAAAGTAAAAAAGAAACAACTCTGAAAAGTTGCTGGAAGCATATTTACTCTTCTCCCTCATTAAGAAATTCTGGATCTGGCCTCAAGCCCCGCCCAACACCGCTGCCATAGTAATGCTAGTCACTTGTGGTGATTTGATTGGTTCCTTAGACATATGATGTCATAAAATCTGGCTGTCTGAATCCAGATTTTTTAGACTGTTATTGGTACACTGCAGTTTCAAGGCAGAAATTCTCAGCCATTTGACTGCTCATTTCACTCATGATATGTAGATACATAGACATGGTGGTATAACATGGTTAAAAACTTGATTTTCACGGGAATGGCTCTTTAAATGTGAGTTTAAAATAAAAAGATGTACAAAGCAGCTATAGAGTTATTGAGTCTTGTATCATCAGAAAAGCAATTTCAGAGTCAAGGCCCCTAATGCTGCAGTCACTCACATTCATACAGCGTAATGCTAATGCTAATGCACGCGCGCACGCACGCGCGCACACACACACACACACACACACACACACACTTGGCCATCAGAGAGCGAGCAGGTGAGTGCTGCTGCATACTAAAGTCCTGTATGACTGGACCATTCCTGCTGACCACTGCAAAGTGCTCCCACTGATCACCGCTAATGTCCTCCATCACAGTTTACACTCAACACTCTGGAGAGAGTGTGTGTGCACGCGCGAGTGCGTGTTGGGGAGAAAGGTGGATAATTGGGACAGATGGGTGAGATAGGATGACGAGAAAGAGGGGGGTGGAGGGGGAGAGTCAGACAGTTGGCATTGATTTTAACACTCTCTCAAGCCTTTATTGACATTTCATTTAGCTAATGAATTCATTAGTGCTTCATAGCATAATAACCTCTACTTGATAACCAGGATGGTTCCCCAGAGGATGCCATTACTCTGTTGCCTCGGTATTTTCTGACTTCTCCAAACTCATTCTCACCTTTCTCTGATTTTTTTCTCCACCTTTTTATTTCACCTAGCAAGTTTCCTCCCTGTTTGTTTGTGCTGCATTGTGTAACTTGTAAATGAACCCGTTGTTTGAGGTGACATAACCTCTCAACAACAGCGCAGCACGCCCTCAGGAATGATGGAGAAAAAGAGGGAGGCGCAAGACGTACAAGCGCCTTCATCTCTGCCTATGTATAGGTGTCTTTGTGCTTCCGCTCGAGTGTGCTCGCAGGCTTTGTAGTGCTTGTTCACCTCTGAGATGGAGATGATCTTTATTCAATTTTCTGACGACTGACTCACTCTTCATTTGTGTGTCTCTGACCTGCTGCCAAACACAAACATGCACACAAACCCCGACTTGCATTGAACGACCATTTAAACATATCCAAAAACGATTTAATCGATCACATAAAGGACGATGTTTCACCCAGAGGACTTATGTCTGCACACATTTACAACCCTCCATTTGGACTAAAAGGTCTGTCGGATGTGAGATGCTGGTTTATGAATTGGAAGTATTTATTTATCCGTGTCGGGTCTGATGCCTGAGGGGTAAAATCTTCTGTATGTCTGTGGTGCCGAACTGACCTGCGTGCGCTGTGTGTGGGTGTGTGTGAGCACGTTTGGAGGGTTAAATGTGGGCTGAGAGAGTTTGGTAATAGTTGGTCTGCTTCTGTTGATTTAACATTTCCATCAAGAGGTTTGCAGACATCTGAAAAGTGCACATTCTGGATGTTCAGTACAGTATGTTGTGAGTGACACAAGCTATCATGCACGTGGACACAACAGATGGCCAACCTCTCATTTTGTATATTACCTTGGGACAGATGTTTGTCTGTGTGGTCATTAGTGATCGCAGCATCAGATAATTACCTGGAGACACACCAGCACATAAACACACACACTCACATACAATTAGTGAGTGTTTGATAATTACAGGATGTTTGATGAACCATCTGGAACAGCAGCACAGGTAGAAATTGCAAGACACGCTCCAAACAAAATGATAAAAATCTCAAAGTATCATTGCCCAAAATTGTATTTAACATTTATTTAACCAGGAAGTCCCTTGAAGATAGAAATCTCATTTCCTGACCTGGCCATGACAGCACACCAGTTACAGCTTAAATAGAAATAAAACACAACAGACAGGAAAAGCAATCATCAAACACACAAGGAAGAGACTAAACCCAGCTCAAATAAAGCAGTCACATTTTTCAGGTACATGGATTTTTAAAGGTCCCATGTTGCAAAAGTGAGATCAACATGTCTTTTTTTTTTAATAAAGCAGGTCGAGGTGCTATATAATTACTGTCAAAGGATCAAAACACTCAATCTACAGTGAAATGCACACAGTTCATATTCAGAAACTGTGCCTTTAAATGAGCCAACAGCACTTATGTGAAGTTGTGATGCCACAACTATACTATATATTGTCACAAAATGTGGAGGAAAGAAGGTGGAGGACCCAAATGCAGAGGGAGGCAGGCTGAAAACAAAAGCAAGCTTTTAATGAGCAAAAAGCTGAATAACCAAATACAAAAAAGGCTGGCAGGAATCCAAAAAGAAATACAAAACCCTAAAATACTAAAAAACACTAAGGAAACTAACAGGAACCAGGGATGAACAGACATGGGAGACTAACATACAACCTGATACAAACAAGGATCTAAAAGGAACTGAAAGCAGGACTGATACACAAAAACTAAACTAATCGGGGAATGGGGAACAGGTGAAAACACTGGAAGCTGATTGGTTAACAGGGGAACAGAACACAGGGAGCAGGGCTAACGAGTGTGATGGGAGACAGGTGCTGAAGGTGAGCAGGGAGACATAACGAGTAACGCAGGACAGGTGTGGAGTGATCTGGAACAGATGAAACTAATCAGGGCGGGGCAGACAATCACAAAGGCAGGATAAGTAACAAAGACAGAAAATAAGGCAAGACATAACACACGAGGACTGAACCTTCAAAATAAAACAGGAAACAGACTAAACACGAATGAACAAATTCAACAAGGAAAAACCAAAACCTCTGAACAACAGGAGAAAATAACTAATTAACTAAAATGTCAGGGGGCACAGTGCCAGACTGTGACATATAGGTAGAAAGTCCCACTACAGTGCCATTACAATCATTCCCTGGATGCAATGATGGTGCAGAGATGCTGAGAGCGCAGATGCAGAAGACACTGAAACACTGACCAATCAGAGCAGACTGGGCTTTTTTGGGAGGGGGGCTTAAAGAGACAGGCACTAAGACGGAGCATTTCAGAGAATCAGTGAATACAGGTATATTCAGACAGACAGTATGAGAAAAAAAAGTATTTTTTGAACATTAAAGCATGTAAGCATGTTCTAGTAGAAAACCAAAATACAAGTATGAACCTGAACATGAATATAATATGGGACCTTTAACATAACTTTACATTTTGGATGTCATATCTCATTCAAGGTTTGGTCTTATTCTTTTATTCTCCTTGATTTTGTCTCTGCCTTTTTTTTTGCCACTACCTGTCTGTGTCTTCCTCCATCCATTTCTCTAGGCGATACCTTTGCTCTCATCCCCCTCTCCCTGACACTCCTTTTATCTCCCTCTTCTATTGCTTTTCGTCTCATCTCTCCAGCCCATTCATTTTTTAGCAGGTCAATGGTTCAACTGTTTAGGCCTTTAAATCTTTGTGTGTGTGTGTGTGTGTGTGTGTGTGTGTGGGGGGGTGTGTGTGTGTGTGTACAGTATGCCTATAAGGGATTTTGTGTGTGTAGGCGATGGAAGTAATATTGCTACTGCAATATTGCTGAAAAATCCTTGAAGGAATGAAAGAAAGGTCGTTCTTTATTTGCTGGTCAGTATTTCTGTTCTTCAATAACCTCCATTTTACTCTCTACTTCTTATTCTGCTGATCTACCTGGATTCATACTTTCACATACTGTAGGAGCAGATGTTGGGATACAATTATAGCTCCATTAACTCAGCATGCATATGGGCCTGCATGCACATGCGGGTGCGCACGTTACACATATTTGCACCTGTGTGCTTGAATGCCTGTGCGCGTCTCCACCACTGACACACCGGGCCGGGGTTAAGAGCAGCTCAGACAAATTAATTATCTCTTCTCTGGGGGAGAGATGACTCACCGAAAGAGAGGCTGTGAACCAGCACCTCATGGATGAGCAGAAGCCCAGGAATTACTCCCGGCCTAGCAGAGATCGAGGGGCCTCCTTCTGAATAAAGCAAGTTGGATTTCATCCTCAGCTTGATGTACGGATCATATTTCTTTTCCACTTTTCATGTGCGTGAGGCCGATTTATAAAAATAACTGCGACTGAAAGAAGTCGAGCGGGCACGTTGCATTTATAGATCAAAGTGGCAGAGGAATTTTAATGCATAGGAACAAGTTTCACTTCCCTGAAATCGTTGACATAAGATCAAGGCTTTCATGTTTTGCATTGCTGTGACTTGCACTGAATAGGCTGTTCTGGTGCATGCTGAGTGCACCAATACACTCAAGCAGGCCGCTTTATAGTCTGAATTAGAACTGAAAGACTGAAATAATGATTTAAAAGCTATTATGTAACGTGTATACATTGGCAATTTGTATGTTGAAAATTTAATTTGGATGGCTGCTGTCTAGAAAAATGGGAATGTATTTTTTTTGACATAAGGGCACTTGATGTAACAATAAATCACTGGTTCCCAACCTGGGGCTCCCGACCCATACTAAGGGTCGCCAAAGCTTCACATGGGGGTCGCACGGCTTTCTTGATTTTAAGGGGTGTAAGACAACTTTTTTTTTTTAAGTACAGTTGGCCTATATCTCAGCATTTCATTCCTTTCTGTGGAGAAAACTAAATGAAATATATCATATTTTTCTATTATTATTTATGATATAAACATAAAACTCACAGGATAAGGGCACGGTGAAGACATGAACACGAGCTATATTCACAGAACCTTCCCTCTCTGCTAAACAGCCTCGTCCTGCATTAGAAAAATAGGCAGATAAAACAACCAAAGGGCTAATAGAACAATCGCCAAGCATCAGGGAGATGAAAACACTGAATTTGTCAAAAAGAAAAGATCTTTGATGCAATATTCACAGGAAATAATTCCAATTGCTCATTTTACACAAATTCCCAGTTATTGCGTTCACTATTTGGGTTAATTGTACAGTTTACCAGTTGTGTACTTTTATTGTTATGCATTGAATATAATATGAAATATCCATAAAATATGTTATTTAGTCAGGGGTCATCAGTTTAGTCAATGATAGAAAAGTGGCCGCTTAAGGAAAACGGTTGGAATCCACTGTATTAAATCTGTGACTTCAGTACATTTAGGGACTTTCAGAATCTAATTCAGTCAATTCGTTGATATGATACAATATGATTGCAAGCATTTTAGTCAGTGGGGCTTTGTTGAATCTTGATGTGAGGCTTTCATGTTTCGCTGCCTCAGCCTCTTACCCCTGACCTGCTCACTTTTCCCCTCTGACCTCCAACAGATAGCCCTGGGGAAACATAAGTGACGAAAAGGTCAATGTTAGGGTCAAGGATTCAGAGAGATCAAAAGGTTATTATTGAACAATACCTTATTATATTGCTGTGTGCCTGGGAATATACTGCTTGTATGTGAGCACATATCATACAGTAGAATGCCCTTGTACATACACAAATATAGGAAGGTAGAAAAAAAAAACACCAAGAGCAAAACTGCATGTCGTATTAGAATAACACTGTGTGTGTTCATTCGGGTGTGCTCTCATGTTTATTTATCAAAGCAGATAGGACCTACTAGGACATTCAGATAGCACGGGGTCGGTCATGCATCAGTAACAATGCATCAAATTATATCAGACTTACCTCCACCAGCAGCGCGAGCCATGATGCAGACACTAATAATTCATGCTGTTTGCTTCAACCAGCCTTCACATCAGCCGCGATGCAGAGAACAACCCACCGCAATTATCATGAGCAGCAGCATTCCTGTGTTTAGCAGATTGGAGATGCCAGGCGCTCAGCTTAGTGCTGTGCAGAAATGTCCTGGCCACTCGCTGCCAGGATGGCAGGATCACAGTGGTCTGCAAGCAGCCTCCAGCTACCAGCCACCAGGCCTTGGCTACCTCCTTTATATGGGCAGGGCGCCTGTTTTCCTCTGTCTGCTTGTGTATGTATGTTTGGCGTGATTGTGTTTGCGCATTTCTGCATGCGTCTGCTATGGGGCCTCCTTACCCTTGCTGTGAGGTATATTCTTACCCTGTGGTACGGGATTAGTCACAACACTGAATGGGAAGACATGGAAACAGCAGCAGGGGAGGAGAGGAGAGGAAACCCCACAAAGATGAGAAGAAACATGTGGGTGGATTGTGTGAGTGTGCGCCTGCTGCATGCCATGGGTATTCATCAATTTCCCTAAGATTCTCCACTTTTCCTCTGCCATAAAACCCAGAGGCAAGAAGTAAACACGAACTCTGTAAGATCTCTTTCTCTCTGCCTCTTTTTGTTTCCCTCTCTGTCATTACTCCTGTTTCACTCTCTTCTCTCCACATGTAAAGTTAGCTATGCGTTTGTGTGTGTGTGTGTGTGTGTGTGGGGGTGTGTGTGTGTGTGTGTGTGTGTTTGTTGGATTATGCAAAACATGTCTGTCATCTAGTAAAGGGAAACAAGTATATTGCGAGGTCCGGAGGATGTGGAACATATTGTTTTTCATCTCTGAGTGTGCAGGTGTTGCAGCAGCCGAGTGCTTGTCGCGAACAGCATAAGCCCCGTTCTAAATTCTATATTCGCAGCGCGAGTTACAGGTACGACAGAGCTGTGTGTTTTTGGAAAAGCTTTGCAAAAAAAGTGAACTATGCGCTTCACAAAGCAAGCCAAAATCTGTGAACTTTGTGAGTGTGGCTGTTGTTATGTGGGTGTATGTTTGTGTTTATGTGCGAGCGTGTGAAAAATAGCAGCGTGTGATTTATGTAAATGAGTGTCATCGGCCGAGGAGGAGGCAGAATTCCCAGGCCTGATGAGTGGCTTAATGATTCATCAGCCTGGCTGAGGCAGGCATCAATAATGGATGACAGAGTGGGTCATGCAGGATTGCTCGCCCCTTGATTAAAGTGCTCCACAGCTAAACGCCTCACTTCCTCCCTCTTCTCACTCTACCTTCTGCGAGGATAAATACAGAAATGTGCCGTACACGCACACCCCCTCACACACACAGTCACACACACACACACGCACGCACACACACACACCTCTTCCCCAATCTCTTCCCGCACGGCCTTATGTCATCTCACCTCTCACATGCTTAATAAGCTCTCATCCCTTCTTCATCTCCTCACTCTGCTTCTTTGGTCTTAATCCAATCACGATGAGAGAAAGAGGGAGAGAAAGGCAGTGAGAGAGCGGGGAGAGGGGGAAAGAAGAAGACGGAGAGCGTGGGAGAAATGACGAGAAAGCCACAAATGAATGCTTTATAATTTGTCTGTACAGAAATGGAACCTTTCTCTCTGGAGATAAGACAGCAACGTAAATGTTCTTTCTTTTCCCCTCCACACACAGAGGGGAGGGAGTCATTTTCTCTCTGTCTCTCTCTCTTTAAGCTGTATGTGGGCGTTGGTGTGACAGGACAAATCTCTGTCTATTAGGAGACATAAACCTCTAAACCCCGAGCTACACGGCCATACATACTAATGCAGCCATACAGAGGGCTGGATAGAAGTTGGGAATGATAGCGAGGAGACACTGAGAAACACGGAGATGTAGCAGAGAGATGGAAGGAGGCAGAGCAGGATGTTGAAAGCAGAGAGAATCGTGGCGGGATTTCAATCCCCGGCCAGTGCAGGGTCTTAACTGCTACACAATCTTTGAGTACAGCAAAACCAGCTTTAACAAAGTCGGACTGACGTGCACCACGGAGCGAGTTCAGTGAGTTTGTGTGTGTATCCCCCGTATGAGTGTGATGATGTGTTGTACCGAATAGTTCACTCCACAGACTCTCGTCTGTGGTGTCATTAGCCATCCATGCACTCATACTCTAATGTGCCAGAGAAAAGATCACTCACTCTTTTTGGACACACTCATGTTATCCCCTGATAGCACCAATGAACCACACAGAGAGAACATGTGCGCACACACACACACAACTGCTCACCCGTGCTTCAGAGCTTCAAAAGAAACTGCAATCATAAATGCTTGAAAGACAGCAATCATTTCTCAATTCACCGACAGCAGCAAGCCTTCGCTCTCCCTCAGCCGTCCTCCCTCCCCCTCATCCGTAAATTTCCAAGTTGGTGAGATTTAAGAGTGCAGCGTGTAATCTGCAATTGTGTTAATCCTGTTCTTTAAATCTGTCACTTCCCAAACTGATTACCTTCATCTTCTTAACATGTCTTTCACTCTAATCTGTATCATCACACTCTGACGGATTACAATCCCCAGTCTGATCACTTCAACAGATAAGAGACGCAATCCTCTTTGAGGCAGTCAATCAGCCGCCTGGTGTGGACAGACAGACAGATAGCCAGACAGACAGACAGAGTCCTGTACATTATGTGTGTTTGGCAACCCAATCCACAGAATAAATGTTGGCATTGTGGAAACCACTGATATGTTACATTTGTACGGTTCATATGTAGCGGATATCAACATGAGCTCATGGTAAAGCACACAGCACTTTTTTTCCCCAAAAATCTTTATTGACAGTCACTTTTACGTGCCAAACTCTGGCGCTTCACTACGGCCGCAGTTTTGTGAATTCAAACAAAACTTTAAGGCAACAAAACTGGATGGTAAATTTAGGAAAAACATTGTGATTTGGGTTAAAATAAGGAACACAATTAATTAAGTTACACAATTAATGTAAAAAAAGAAAAACAATCTATGGTTATTGTCCCGAACTCTCGTTATAAAACACTCGGTTTTGTTGTTCTCTAACAGTGACCTGCTGGCTTACAGTCAGCCGTCTCGCTCAGGCTACACGCCATCGACTATCTCCTCAACCTCCTGATGAAAAACTCAGCTCATATACACGTGATCTGAAGTATGTCACTTTAGAAACTGTGATACGTATGACACATACAAATGTTATATATCTGTGGTTTGCACAAACGTGCAATGCCAACATTTTATTCAGGGCTGGTGTTTGGTGTGTGTGTGTGTGCGTGTGCATGTGTGTGTGTGTGTGTGTGTGTGTGTGTGTGTGTGTACCAACTTAACTACACTGTATATCCATTTATCCATGCAGGGTTTTCAATTGTCTGCAAGTTAAATGTCAAGAATGTATGGTCCATATAATTCCATTTTTCAGCCAGCTGGGTGAATAAAGCATTTAATACTAGAGATGACATTTAGCAAAAGAGGAGAGACGCCTGATAGGTGGGCATACAGATGGAAGGACACATCCCTGCCAAGGGCTTTTAATACATGAAAGAGGAAAGCAGATATGAAAGGGGAACTGAGAGAAAGTGCAAAAATATTATTTAAGACTACAATAGAAAAAAATATCTGAAATAAATGGAGTGAGAGGAAAGGAGTGGGTGACAGAATAAGAGATGATCAGATCTCACTAATCTAGTAATCCAAGGCTCTTTTCTATGTCGTTTTCACCCTGAGAGCAGCTGTGGAGAGAGAGTATCAAAGAGGAAAGCAAGAGGTGCATACCGCAGAGAAACATACTTACAGTATATGCAGATATATACTGAAATTAAGAGACTAAGAGTAAAGTTCACCTCTCTATCCTTTACACCAACAAGTTCTCCAAACCATACGACCAGTCATTTGTTACCGTCAAATACGACCCATAGGAGCGTTTTTCCGTCCTGCACATAACGGCTGCGGTTTTAAACACGTCGTTAATGTTGTGAAGCGGTCGCAGTTTGGTTAGGTTTAGGCAGCAAAACTACTTGGGCAGGGTTAGAAAAAAATCATGGTTTGGGTTAAAAACAATACATTTGTAATGCTACTTTATTTCTGTGTGTACGTACATGACATAATTACGCACGTGACACAATGTGACATATTTCCATTTGTTACATAGAGTTAACATAACTCGACGTTTACTTTTCAAACTGGACATGGGTCAAAGTCCTGTGTTTGCCCAGTCTTTCTTGGTCTTAATACTCTGTTACTCAAGTTCCTGTCATAATTACTACAGCCACTAAAGGGCGATGCTTAACATTTGACGTAAATATGGGTTGTACTTGCTGCTTGTACAGACGACTATGGTGTCGTTTTTTGGTGGACAGTCTCCTTTACACTTATACCCTAATACCCGCTGGCAATCGGGGGGTCCCCCCCTACCTAGTGCACCAGTGTTATGTTAAGTAATGAACTTTGCTTTCTCTGCATATTTCCATATTTGAGTCCATATTTTTAACCGAGTGTAACCATGATGTCAAAACAGAAAAAAAGCATTGTTTTTCAGGTTGTATGGGGTAATGACAATTGGAAGTGACAAATTATTTTTTAAAGAATTTTTCCACAGACCCCTCAAATTTTGCTGTTTAGGCTTCCAGGGGATCAAGTGTCAATCAGATCCCCCAACCCCTCATATTTCTCACCTTGCCTATACTGTCTTTTGTCTTTTGGTTTATGATGTTCTCCTGAATGTGCACTGAGAGAGAGAGAAAGAGAGAGAGAGAGAGAGAGAAAGGAAACCTTCGCCTTTTAGAGAAACAAATGCAAGTCCCTGAAGAGCGCCGTGAGTGAGTGGTAGGATCATAAAAATACATTAAAAGACACAGAGGAGACCACAGTTTGCAGAACGGCGGGGTATTTTAGGAATTTGCATGCACGCTTTCATGCATTTGTGCTTCTGCCTTGATCTCACCCAACACACATTTTATCCACAAAACAGCTGGAAAGAAACTGTGGGTCATGTTTGCTCAAGTGGAGAAAATGTCTTAAGATGTCCTCTGCTTTTTTTTGTGTGTGTCTGAGAGCTATGCTCTGCCCCGGTGAATCAGTTTAACTTGTCCTGCACGAGCCAGAGGCTGAGTTCACATTGTATTCAGGATGACACAAACACAGAGAGATTGAGAGAGGAGGGGGAGGATGTTGAGAGGTGGGTAGATTTTTAAATGTGGCACCGAAAAGGATTGATCATACAGCGCATGAATAACTCTGCGAAAACAGGGGAGACTGTTGAATAAGGAGGAGATAGAGAGATAGAGAGAGAATGGAGGCGGGGGGAGTGAGCAGATCAGCAGAGGGGCTCTTTGGCCTTGCATTGAGATGGACAGAGAATCAAATTTTGATCGCTCACTGAGTGGTCGTTTGGTTGGGCCTTGTGACTAATCATAGATTTATGACTCAAACAGGAGACCAGTGCGATTTGTTAATGCCACAAGCTTCCTGCTGTTGCCCCAGACAAAAGCTGTACAGTTATTTTTAGGCTTTTGAACATTTTTGTCTCATTATTCTATTCAGATGTGATTTTTAACACGAGTTGGGGGCGCTATCCTGTGGCTTTCTCTTTTTTATAGAAAAGTGTGGGTCTTAAAAACTATTAGCAGCATTGATGCCTACAGATGTGTTTAGAGCAGATTTATCTTTACTTTATCAGTACTGTAAACAAAGCGTGAAACCAGCACTTACTGTGCAGCCTGTAGCTATTTAGGCAGTAACATATTTTCATGCTTTGGTGTATTAGATTGATTACAAGGTTAAAGTGCTGACCTCCACCTTTAAAGTGTTTCTGAGTGTGTTTACATTCATATTGCGTGAATAATGTAAATCATGCAGATTTCCATTTTATAAACAGTCTATTTTTCGGACAGTGCAGCAGGACAATGTTCCTAAACATAGACAAGGCAATGGAGATGTTATGAAGGCAAAACAATGAACTTTTCTTAAGTAACCTGTAATGGGCTGAGTGGCAGGGTAATTAGAGGCACTACATTCCTGCTAGGTGGCTCCACCCACTCCCAATTGGTGGTTTTGGGAGCAGGTGGGGAAGAGCCACACACCTGGAGCTGATCAGCTCGTCATGCGAGAAGAAATGAATGTGGGGAGCTCTCATTGTGTGTGGCACATGCGAAGAGTGAGGAGCTGTCAAGCTCTCCTCCAGAGAGATCCAGGGAAGACCTTTGTTGGCATTTTTCAACCTGTAAGTCGGCTAGCGGCTAGCAGTGGTTTTGAGTTTCCTGAATTCGGAGAAAGATTTTCTGTTTGTTTAAAGACTTTGAGTTAAGTTAAATAAAAACCCTGGACTGCTATACCACCTCTGGTTTGCCTGTCCTCTGCTCCAATCCTGTTAAAATCCAAATCAGTCACTCGATCTCTTGTCTGCACCAGTCACTTAGCACGTTTACATGATGTTAGAAAAAGTCGATTTATTGTATTAATCTGACTAAAACTGGACTTTTAAAATACATGTAAACATGTTAGTCTGACTGAAGTCGTATTTCTCGATGTTAGACTAACACACCTAGATAATGCAGTTGGGGGTGGATTTACTCAGGCATGTGTATGTTCAACCGGCCTCAAACTGGCCTGAGCATACAGCATTGTCTTCTGCCTTTGGACATCGCCATAAGCATCAGGGATAGCGTGCATCTCATTTGTGTCAAAAGTACAGCATAGAGTATGTACAAAATGTACAGTGCTGTAAAGTTATCCATGTTTTCGACGTTGCTGCTTGATAACTTGTTTGGCGCTTGTTTGCTATGTGATGCAATGGGTCAACTGGAAGAAGGTCCAGTAGCAACCAGCTGAAAGGGGGCATATCGCCACCACCGTACCGGAGTTGGACATACTTCGGTCAATAACTCAATTCTCCCTCATTTCATGTATACTGGGACAACGACAGTAGTCCAATTAAATGACCTAATCGAGCTATAACCAAATGCACTGTCTGACTGCAAAGGATTTGCAAGCAAATGTTAAATAGGCTGACCTTAGTAAAGTTGATCTTTATTGTAATTGCACATTTACTTTTGGTCCTCTATAATTGGAGGTTATCTTTAAAAAGGGTTGCGATTCCTGTAAGTTTCTTCTCATTTTAATGTAGAACAAAGAATGTATTTGTCACAACAAGAATGCTACTACTCAGCCTGCAGTAATTGTATAATGTTTTCTGTGGCTCTAGAGATGGCTTTTTAAAATATAAGAAAACCCTGATGATGTCATCACTATTTGATTGGATTTGACTCTTTTTGCAAGTCTGTTTCTTGCAAAAATCGTGCAATACTAAATCATGAGAGTGCCCCAATAAAGTTGGAAGTTGACGCTTTAACTCTTGTTCCAGTTCAAATGCCATTTGCAGGAGAGCCAACACAATAAAAAAAAAAGTACACTCTGTAGACCTATACCTGCATAAAATCCTGGAAGAAACAATCCTCATTTCAGTGAGACAACAAAGGGCACAGGGCAAATTAGCAAATATAATCTCTTCATCATTTATTCATTCCGTTTGTTTGTCTTGCATGCTTCTCAATTTATAAGGTCAGAGGGAGACGGAACATTTGGTTATATTTTCAGCAAGACACAAAGGAAAGGAAGACATAAATGCGGGTGATTCATGAGGCCGGTGCTTAAGATAGCGCACAGTTTACACAGAAACATGAGTCACGACACACCTGACACTGGTTCAATGGGATACACTTTTCCGTGTATGTGGTTGTACTCATGTATTGTGAATAATTTTAGCCTGTCTACTGTCTGTCTCCTTCACAGAGTTGGTAGCTGGCAGTGTGTGAGATGATGTAGCTCACTGGTACTAACACATCTGTTCTTTTGGCTGTAAGAAAACTCTGACCGTATCTATGGTCAACACATCTGTGGATCTGGCTATGGTTTCTCCATGTGCTTGTTTTGGCCGTAATTCTAACTGGCTTTAATGATCTGGAGCAAACAAAGGTACACAAACACACACACACAAACATTATCAGATGGCTTCACATAGACAAAAACACAGGCTGGGGGGACATACATGCAGATGCGCGCACACACACACGCACACACACACACACGCACACACACACTGAATGAATAAATGGGTGGGTACCGGTTATAGAGGCATATTAAAGGCAGTCAAGGGAGATGCATTAGGGCTGCAAATATCAGCTCATTAACACTCAGCTATCCTGTTTGGCAGTCTGTGTTCGTGTGTGTGCACAAGTGTGTCTGTCGCCGAGATCTACAGGTCATTACAGTAACAAGCAACTTAGCCCTCAGGTCAGCTGTCATTAGCTACAGAAGAATGGCCAGAAATCAACACGGCACTCTCTCCACTTGAGCATGTGTGAATGCATGTGTGTCTGACGGAGAGAATCACAGGAACACTTCAGAGACTGGGAAGAAAACAGAGAGGCAGATACATGTAAACAGACTGAGAGAGGGGGACAGAGTGGGAGGCAAACAGATTTGCTGAATTATTATTATTTTTTATTTTTTTTAACCACAAATGGAATTGTTTCAATTCATTACAGTGGCCACGTTATGGTGCTAATTATAGCTGGAGATAATTAAAGACTTAATTGGGCTTGATAAACAGTTATGAATTGTTTATTGAATTGTTCTCACAAGGCACAGTAGCAATTAAAAGTTCTCTGAATTCATATATGTCTAATATTCACAGTTTGCCCCTTTGTCACTCTCTCTGTGCTTGTGTCATATTTCTTTGTTGGTTACAACATAATGAAACATAAGGTGATACTCAAGGTAATGTGCATTACAGGTGCATCTTATGAGTTAGTTATTGTCACTCATTAGTTTTTGTCAGTAATAAAATCAATGTTTTTATACTTAATTATAGCAACGTGAGTAAATTACAGTTTTTCACAATTGCTTAAACATGAAATCCCATTCTAAAAATCGAATGCAAATGAGTGTCCTAAACCCATTTATTGAATCATTCACTCTTTTGGCAAAACTCTAAACACATTCTCACTTGCTAAAACACATTTTGCACTGTGATGCACTTGTGATCTTGTTGGATTTTGATACCAACAGTGGATGGGAATCTGAGAGGCAGAGGAGGAAGAGTATGCATACACCAGAGGGGTTTTTCCCCATGTTGCCTGTAAGGTGGACAAAAGTCCTCTGGCCTGACCCAGAACAAAGTCGTGATGCTGAGACAGAATTAATCTCTTGTCTGTATTACTGTATTACTTGCGGTACTTGCAGTATACAATATGTTCTGTACTAAATTGTGTATCCTACTGTATAGCTAATCTATATGCAAAATGTGTTCATACAAACATGATTTTCTATAGCTACATGCCCTGAACACAGTGCTTTCCATTTTCTGATGCATGACTTCTCAGTATGTTTATATGAGCACAGACAAAATGGTTTTGAGGCGAATGTTTGATTTTGCCTGAAGAGTAGTTTGAAGATTTAGTTTTGTGTCTTTGCAATTGTGAAAAACTGTAACAGAGCTGAAAGGCAAAGTTAAAAAAAAAAAAAAAAAAAAGTAAATGAGCAGTCTTGAAAATGACATGTGCAGAAGCAAAGAGAGTTGAAACTAATTACCAGCATTGTTATGGACATATACAGTACTAGAGGGTTCATAGAGGGTGACCTTATTTGGCCCATGTTTGTATCAGATCTGTAACTGCAATTACTGTAACAATGTTTCCTCAAAGTAAGCCATATTCATGAAGTTTTTAGTGTTTCTCCCCCCTGCAGAAGAAGTTCTCTTCTGTTATTTGAGCAGAGAGAATGTGTTACCAGTTATGTTGCTGCTGGGCTTTCTTCTCTCTCTCTCTCTCTCTCTCTCTCTCTCTCTCTCTCTCCTGGATTTATTATGCATGCTGAGTGTTATTTCGGCCTATTTTTTGCTAGTTCAGATATGTTTGAATTTCATACTAAACCAAGATTGCAATTAAAAATTGTGTTGCCATGCTGTTAACAATTATCACATCTGAATAGTTTCGTCTCAGGATGTCCAAGCCATCAAATTTAACAAGTCAAATTCACAGTCTTCTGCAAATGGTATTCAAGTACTCACACCTTGCCTGTGCACATAGTCATCCACACATACTGAATACTGAAAACAGCGTCATCTAATTCTACACATGCATTTTTACATCAAATCTCATATTTTGTGTTTGTTTATGTTACGTATTTTCTATGTTTATTTAGGAGTTATCTCGTCATGCACTTGTAGGCTTAAATAAGATTGTTTTTATTTTATTATTTTATTCCCACTCTGTGCATTATGTCTCATCCAAACATCCAGTTTTAGCAGGAAATACATCAAATTAAGGAGGCACAATGCTGTGTCAGAGTATTGTAATATCAGTCTGTTAGTCCTCCCTCACACTAGGATGAGTCCAGCCATCCATGAGAATGCTGTTCAATATTTAATTACAAGCAGCGAGGAAGTGACCAGTGAGACAATTGAAACGATTTAACGCAAGTACAGTAGGTGTCTGTACATTGTTTTAGTTTTAATGTAATTGATTAAATCATAACACATTATGTAGAAAATAAACAACACTGAACATATATTCACTGTACATCAACTTTACATGTAGAATATCTTCATCACTCTGAGCATTAAAGTTAGCTTTGTGTTTTCTACCATATTTTCTTTTCTTTTTTTTTATAACCACTCAAACCAACAAACACATCAATACGAAATGTTTGACTAACCTTTCTTTAAGTGGATGCCACATACCGTATGTATCACATATACTGTATAACAACAATTTATGTAATAGATTGCTGTCTTGATATGTAATCGTTACAAATTCAAACTTGGCCTCAAACGCACATCCCAACAACTCCTCCAACCCATACGACCGCATTGTGGTTTGCATTAAAATCAGTAAATTTGTTACATTACTTCACTTCAGGATGTAAGTACATGATTATGCATGTGATGTAGAACATGACGTAGTTACGTTTGTTATAGTCTGGCTTGCTATGTAAGCAGTGCAGTTATAATAGCCTTACTACCACCGGGAGGAAACCCCGGAGGAAGTCCCTCCTCTCCTTCGTGTGGTTCTCAAAGTCCCTTCGCTGCAGTCGGGGCATAGTGCCGCCCAAGATGATTGTGATTGGTTTAAAGAAATACAAACAAGCCAGGGAGTTTTTTCCCCTATACCAGAGTGAAAGACACTGAATCCAGACCCCCCCCCCAGCCCGGACACAGCACTGTGGAGATAGGACTGGCTACACGAGACTATGTTTGGTAAATAACTCCACAATGACTTTTAGTTCCAAAGGGGACATGAACAGCGGTATCCTGGGTCAAAGTCCTGTGTGACCCATCCATGCACACTAAATTGACTTTCTCTGTCTTAATACTGCATTACATGACTTCTTGCTTTGCTCCTGTCATAATTACTATAGACACTAGAGGGCACCACCTAAAAAAACCCGTTAAAATGGGTCGTAATGAACTGCTTGTAGAAACGACGTATGGGGTCCTCTCTCTGTCCTTGAGGTTCAGTCAGCTTACTGTCAAGATGTTAGCAAGAGTTAAGTCATGACAGTGATAAGCATATTATCTATGGTGTCTCTGATTTCCTGTGCAGATAAGCAGTCATAAAAGGTCAAGATCACCAGATGGAGAATTTTGAAAAGCTTTTAGTTGTCTTTAGATGTCTCCATAAATCTCTGTACAGTATGCATACAACTAATAAACGTGTCATTTTTTTATTTTACATGCTATAAAAGTCAGACAAAGAAAAAAATCAAAAGTACAGACTGAATGGGTATGATGGCAGTGGCAGGGTGTCGCCACAGTTTCTATCTGCAGAACTCCCAGAGGTTCCTCAAGGGACATGTCTTTCTGAAGAGTTTTTCATGAATACATTGTATATCATTACTTTTCAGTGCACTCATTTTCAAATGCTGACAGACCACGCGTGTAAAACACTTTAAGTGTGAACTGTTCATTTCCACAGAAGCTCGAGACATTGAATTACATGCGTGTGTGTCTCCCTGAAACTCGGGTTATGGCTCATAACGACTCTTATTTGTGGCATAATTTCAGCTATGAAGAGGAATAACATGCCATTTTTCCCACAATTTGATGATAAGCGAAAAGAAAAAAAAAGCTCACAATTCACATTCACAGCCTCGCACAAAACACTCACACGCATAATCATGCAAACAATCACCGTCCATTCAGGTCTGCAGATATCAGTTGTGCTTTTTCTGCAAACACATTTATGCTAGTGAGGTAAATTGAGGTCTAGATTAATTTAGCACTGGTATATCAGGTTGACAGACCGTGTGTGTGACCGTGCATGCATAAGTATGTGTGTTTGTGTATATGTAATTCTGTCAGTGTGCTTATGAATTCTCGTTGTGCATAAGGGGAGAAATCATTTGAGATGTATACACACACACACACACACACACACCCACACACACACACACGCACACACACACACACACACACATTTTCTGCTTTCATGCAATCACACCTTTCCTCATGTACATACACCCCCTGTTTCCGTTTTTTTTTTCCTCTTCAAAATAATTACCCTGACAGAACGCAGAGAGGTGAGAAGAAAGGGTTAGGGGGAACAAAGGCAAGCGCGCACAAAAATATACACATGTTCACACATATAATGAGTATATGAAGGCATGCACTTACACAGCTCCCACTATATGTAATCTTGCATACGTCCAATGGTTGACAAATACGCAGCAATCATTATACCAATCTCATCACCCTGGTGTCACTCAAAGGAAGGCCGCTCTGGGTGATTGGATCATTTCCTGGTCATGACTTAAGGCTTCAAGGGAGATCGATACGGAGGCACACACACACACACCCGCACATGCATGCACGCACACACACGCA